>SKCR01001931.1:0-14456 GCA_019454045.1 Zanthoxylum bungeanum | reverse complement strand
CTGTCTCATATCATCTCAATCCAGGAACTAATCAAATGGACCTCTCTTCATTTATATATCTAAGGTGATCTAATCACAAATGATGAGAGTGCAATTTCCTTATCACATAGTGAATTTGCTACAACAACACAATGATCTGTGCAAATAGTGACGCTAGGGTCATTTTGTCCAACATCCCGCGATCTCCGTTGTTATGTCCGAAAACGTGATATTCAAAAGGTATCTCGAGACGGCTTTGTTTCGTCCCCCTACGGATGGAGTCCATTTTGGGTCAATATCAGGTTTTGGATTCCGATAGGATATGGGATTATAGATGTATCTGGTGAACTGACCTATCCTACAGTGGCACCTCACTAGTTAAGTCCAAGGTCCCGAAACGACAGGATCACACTCACAAAGGAATGATTAAACTGTTAATCTAAATTCATTTATCGAATCAAACAGTTGTTGGTTAATAAGAGTAATAAGAATTATTCCCGCAATATTAATCAATCTAGATTGTCTCAATCTATTATGCAATACTTGACCTATCCTAACGGTGACACTTATGTGTGGGATGATAGATTTCCGTAGTATAGTAATTCTCTTAGTTTTTCTAATTCATTCTTCGTGGGTTCATGCATCATGTTTAATTTTATGAAAAATTGTTGGATAATATTAATATGCAATGAATGAATGTGTAAATGAATGTTTATTTTATTTTTTCAGCCATGGTTTCTCCCGATTATTTCCATTCTCTCAAATGATAAATTAACGGGAGAAAATTATATTATGTGGAAAAAGAAACATGAACGCTGTCTTGGTCTGCGAAGACCTAAAGTGTATCCTGACGGACGAGAGTCCCTCCCGAGCCAAAGCCAGAAATGCTGGCCAAGCTGTGCGTGATGCCTACCAGAAATGGGCCAAGCTAATGAGAAAGCCCACTGCTACTTGCTAGCAGGGATGTATGAGGTTCATGCTGCAAAGCATGAACCTATGGCATAAGTATCTCATATGATGGATTCATTACAAGGCATGTTCGGGCAGCCTTCGGAGCGTCAACGTCATGAGGCTATGGTTTCAATGATGATTGCAAGGATGAAGGATGGGACATCAGTCCGATAGCACGTCCTGAGGATAATGACCTATCTCAACACTACTGAGACCCATGGAGCTCGTATTGACGAGCGTAGCCAGGTAACTATGATTATGGAAACTCTTCCGAATAGTTTTATGTAGTTTAAAGGCAATTATGTTATAAACTAGTTGACTTTTACTTTTCGATCCTCGTAAGCCCAGTGATGAGGCAAATATTGCCGAGTACTGGGAAGGCTAAGGTTAAGCCCCATGAAGAAGAAGAACAATAAAGGCTCCAAGGATGCAAACCCAAGGAAAATGTTTCCACTGCAAAAAGAACGGGCATTGGAAAAGGAATTGTTCTAAATACCTTGCTGACAAAGGAGAAAAAAGATACATGTAAATATGATTTACTCATTATCGAATCTCTATTAGTGAAGGATGATAAATACGCTTGGATTGTTGATTCTTTAGCCACTAATGATGTTTGTTCTTCTTTACAGCTATTTGACTCATTGAGGGACCTTACTGAGGGTGACTACACCATGAGGGTAGGGATAGGGGATGTCATTTCTGTTAGGTTTATTCTAGGTCCCAAGATCAAACAAGCAATGAAAATCATGTTTGAACACATCAACGGAGGTAGCGGAATACTCACATCGATCGGTTGAGACGATTTGAAGACGAACAAAGCCACTTTGCTCACTGCCATTCACGCCCAAGCTGTGCAGTCCACTGCTTTGACAGTTTCTGATTTTGAGCTGCGAAACGGAGCTCCGAGCTTCGTCGAATGGATCCCGGCTCATGGGTGAACCTCCCTACCACCTTCGCAAGTGTCGTAAGTGTGCTAGCACTTGTGATTTTACCATAAAATCACACTCTTTGCCTCCCTTTGCTCGCAGTTTCTAAGGAACCAGTGAGCTTATTTCACTGCCCCCTGGGCGTGAGTTGAGTGAGAAAGAGAGAAGAGAAAAAAAATTGTGTATTAGTTGTGTTGAAAGTGTAATAAATTTACCTTATATATTTTCTAAAAATATATTAAAGGTAATACACAATTTTGGCTTTCAAAAGTCAATAAACAAACTTTCCAACAACTACAATACACTATGGCAACAACTTCTATCAATCAAAGTGACAAGTTGCTTTGTCAATCAATCAATCAATCACTCACAATCACAATCACTCAAAGTGACATTTAATTTGACGCTTGATGTGATGAATGATTTGACGCTTGATGTGACTTGCGTTGCCGCACTCGAATTCGAAATACGAATGCGCTCACAAATCACACTCGGGCTCGGGTTCGCTAATTCAAAATTAACGAACTTTCCGTTGCGTCGTAATAAATGATTACGCCTAGCGAATTCACTGTTCACGTACTAACGAATTAATTCTAAATTAATTCGTTCGCCCGAATTAAAATCTAATTTTAATTCCCGCGTCGAAATCTAATTTCGTTTAATATATCGAATATATTAATTCATCGATTAATTCCAAATTAATCGTCTATCTCTTTAGAATATATTATCCTAGATAAAATATCTCCGTTATTAATCCCAGATTAATTTTCTCTCTCTTCTATATAATCCCAGATTATTCAAGAGTGCGAGTTGTGCGTCATCGGTGGATTATCGGAAAGCGACCCATGAGATCCCCGGATAAGTTGGCAAAATACGGTCGTCGGAGTATCCGAATCACGTACGTACCAAGTACTACGTTCTACCGATTTGCGAGACAAGGTCGACTCCTAGCATAGCACCAAGTCTACTCAATTCTCCGGACATATCCATCTAAGAATATTAGATCTGTATCAAGCGTAGTATACCAAGTATTTCATATGTCGGTCCAGTATCGGATAGTCACGTGCTAGGGCTGGGGCTGGATAAGTGTCTGCCCCGTCCGAAGCACATGTCGGATGTCTGGTAACTAGTCTCTATAATCGGATATTAATGACCTAGTCATATATCACGATTGGAATGCGCATCACTCAAGAGCACTAATACCATATCCTGCGTGACATCATCTCCACTATGACTGGAGTGATACTTCCGTCTTGACATCACACCCAACACTCTACGATTCTCAATATACCCATTTGGCGTACACAGAACCGGTTAGAGTCCTAGACGACCTCAACCAAAGTATATTGATTGTCGTAAGCATTAGCGATGCAAGTCTCAGGTTAAGACCAAATACCCTACCCTGATGTCGGATTCCCATAGACACATAGTCATAATACCAATGGGATTCCGAGGGGGTCTATCCAGAGCGAAGCTGTTTCCCGTACCATCGGTGAAACACGACCTCCTATCGCACTTGCATAAGTATCCGATACTTATTTATATATGAGAACTTTGCCGTTGTGCCCTCACAATGCACACAAGTGCAATACTAGCCTATTCCGCATTATCGACGTCCAGTCTCGATAATACTCCGGCTAGGGATATTTAATGATTAAACCTTCGGGGACTGATACTGTCTCATATCATTCTCAGTCCAGGAACTAATCATAGGGACCTCTCTTCATTTATATATCTATGGTGATCTAATCACAAATGATGAGAGTGCAATTTCCTTGTCACATAGTTAATTTGCTACAACAACAACACAATGATCTGTGCAAATAGTGACGCTATGGGTCATTTTGTCCAACAATCTCCCACTTGGCACATAGCCAGTCACTCGAGTGTCTAACACCCGAACTATGTACGGTTCGCTCAAATTGCTGAGAAAAGGTTTTCGTCAGTGGATTTACATGATTATCATCCGATGCGATTTACACGATCATCACATCGCCACGATTTTGATCCGAACGAATCAGATGAATATAGAAGTATATATCGGATCGTCGATGAGACCTTTAATTCCTTAGTCTGTGCTGACGCCTAGCTCAGCTGCTAACAGAATTATATCTAATCTAATTAGATTTATTTTTGACCCAAAAGACTTCTATTGCTGCCTCAGCTCAGTAATAATCCGCATTAGTTGTTTATTCGACAACAGTTATCTTGCTCGGAATATTTCCAGCTCACTGTCCCGTTATTCAAACTTATAGTAACCCTAGTATTTAATAGTTTGGAAACTTGCAGCAGTGATCCCAGTCACTTCAAGTTCTCATTCTCTATAGTTTTATGACAGCATCTTTAGTTCTCTGAGATACTAACATATGTTCTTAACTTCAATCCAATGACTATCACTTGGATTGTCCTGATTGTGACTCCATATGCTCAAAGCGTATGAGACACCAGGTTATGTACATTTTAAATGTACAATTTCCCAGAGAGTTTAACAAACTCCAAATCTATCCCAGTAGATCTTTATTCCTCGAAAAAAGGTTGTTACTCCCCAGAATTCTACGGAGAATTTCTATTGAAATAATGTCTATGAAGGCCAAGCTTTCAACAATAGTTTTATGGGAATTTCATTTCCATGAAATGACATATATTATCATTATTTTATACAGGACATTCATTGTCAGTGCGCTCCCACTAACCTCCATATATACACAAGAATTATTTCGTTTTGAGTCAAATCATAAACCATTATGATTACTTCAAAACGTCAGTTCCAATAACCTTATGCTTGCTTCAATCCAAACATGGATCGAATAACCCGCAAACCTTGTTTTTCGGTTATACAAAATCGTCAGGATGTTGTAAACATCCTCCAAAAGGTTTCCTTTTCAGGAAAGAGATTTTGATCTGTAACTGACACATTTCATAAATGAAATACGCAGTTATCAACAAGCATTTTCAAAATGGATTTACTATGGCAACAGATAAAAGGTTGAACCGTTATTAACACAATGTTGATAACTATACCTTTCTGTCAAAGCCCAGCTTTGTACGTTGTATGTTGCCTTCCATGTATGTCTTCCCTGAAGACGTTTAATGTACCAATAGGCACAATGCCTTGTGGTACACAACTAGTATCAAAACATAGTTGTTATACATGGAATCCATTTCGGACTCATGGCACTTTGCCATAGTAGGAAGTCGATACCTTGTATCACTTCCTCAAACGTAGTCGGTTGGTATACCTCCATAAGATTGACATCTTTATGAGGTTAGATCAGAAACCCATACCCTAGGTTGTTTTCTGACTCTATCTGATCTACTAGTTTCTTGTGTATTTGAAGATTAATGGTGTAAATTCATCATTGATGAACTATATGTGTTCCATTAAGGACTTCATGCCTTGAATAGTATTACTCCGATTTTCATCGAGTATCACTATCCTCCCACTGACCACTGCATATCGGTATTCCTCTCAGGAAAAACTGCATGGTTTACAAGTACTATACTCATGGTTTCCCTTAGGATAACCTATATTAGCACTTATCCAATTTGGGTCCTTAGTTTGGTATCATCCAAACATTATGCCTGGCATACCCAAATTATCAGGAATGAGAAACCCCGTTTCTTTCCTGTTCATATCCTATATGAATTCTGTCAAACAGATTTTAATGGAACCTTATTCTAAATAAGTTTTGCACTGTTAATACATATCCTATTGAAGGAAACAGTAGCTCAGAGCGACTCGTGATAAACCTTATCATGTTCAACAAAATTCGGTTTTAGTTCGGACACACCGTCTAAACTGACGTGTCTCGGGAGGAGTCCTCATATGAAAGAATACCATACTCTTTCATGTATGTATGAAACTTAATGCTTAAGCATTTTCATTACGGTCTTACCGCGACGTATTAATACTATGGCCGATCTGTTTGTCTACTTCGTGTCGAAACCCTAAAAGTTTCCGATTTGTGTTTTTCAACAGAAACACACAACCATAACGTGATGCCATATCCGTTAAGGTCACGAAATATTCATGTTCACATCTAGCCTTGCTAGATATGGGCCCTCTATCTTCACAATGAATAGGGCTAACAGATAGGTGGCATTCACACTATTACCAAGTAAATAGTGTTTTAGGTGCTTTACCTAATAAACTAGATTCGTAGACTTTATTTGATTAGTCAAATCAGTCCAAGTACCCACTCTTCAAAAGTGTGGATATACGAGTCATGTTTAATTGTGTCCCAGACGACAATGCCAAAAATAAGTCTCTATTGATCAAATCAATTTGAGCTATTTATTTGTCATTTTATATGTTTGAGATTTTAATTATATTCAAAATATAAATACTGTTTTTCACATCTAATGTGTTTATCTCAGTATCATCTTTTATAAATAAAAACTTTAGTGTTCTAGAATATAAAGGTTTATCCGCAACGGATCAAACACTGATATAGAGATAATGTTACTAGTCCAAGTAGTTACATTATAACAGTTCCTAATTTAAGTACACACCCGAAGGGTAGTTCCTAAACTTAGGTATCTACGGTCGAAACAGAAACTTTCGTCCCGTTTCCGATTCGCAGATTAATCTCAGCTTGAAGTCAGTATCCTGCTCTCAGCAGATTCTGAACATCAATACAAACATTTTATGTACCACACCAAGTATTTAAAATCTAATTTTAATACTAGCTGTGAACATAACTTGGACAAACATTTTTAAAGTCAGAGCCTCGCCCTTTTCTTTAATTCCTTCGTGTCTGCCATATCCAAATGGTAGTCACTTTGGGATATGTCAATTATCTTTTCAATATTTCAGAAACCTTAGGCCAAGCCTTGGGTTTTTTTTAGAATATCGAAATGATGTGCACCTTGTGCTTCATGCCCAATTGCAAACTTTGACTTTATCTCCTCTAGAATAGTCAATTAATTCTCCAAGAATTATTAGTTGCAATTTTAATACCTTTTAAATCTAAAGATAGATTTATGATAAGTATATTAATTAAGCACTAAAGTCATCATCACATAAATCTTCCAAAGATTTTATGCTCTACTTATTTGCTTAATTTGGGCATAGTTATAATAAGTTATTTTATCAAATAAAGTAACCTATTATTAATTCCCAATTTGAAAATTAAATCATTTAAAAATTTAATCCAAGGATTATATATATTTTAAATATTCAACTTTTCAATTCTTTCATGATTTTAATAGTCCAACTATTTAATCAATTTAATAAGGTACTATTTATTATAATGATTACAATAATCCAATATTTTTATCAACTATAATTTTAATATTGATTACTATAATCCAATTATAAAATCACTATCATTTTATTCATTATAAAATCAACTATAATTCAATTATAATGATCAACTATTATAAAATCAATAATTGAATGAGTTGTTATAGTCCAACTATATATATATTTTAAAACAACAATTTAAATATTAGTCCAACTAACATTTAAAATTACGACGAATGATATATGTGTTTGAGCGCGTATGGCGAGTAATTGAAAAATTGCAAATTCATTCAATTCTTGCCTCCCACTATTTTTCGGCGAGCCTCTAACCCTCTGTCGAGTACTCGGGAAACCGTGTTTCCTAGTGGGCTAGGATCCCGTTAAATATCACACAATCTTGACTTTGGCCAACAAATTGTATGATAATTAACTAGGTAGATCTCGAAGATCAATTGGATCTCATCCAACTCCTAGATCCAGTAGGTGGACATCCAAGTCCGAAACATATATCTCATATATGTCTATATATCCAATATATATCCTAACCTTTTCCTCTGAATCAACTAGGCCTTGGCTTTGGCACAACAAACCTAATAATCCTAGTCAAGCGCGGACCCATAGACCATGGAAGCTTCGTAATCAATGTCGATGGACAAGAAGTGGTCTTGACTTTGGCCAACAAACCACAACTTGGACATGACACCAATATGGAACAAAGCTTCGTGATTCAAAAACACATCTTCGACGGACAAGGGCTTGACTTTGGCCAACAACCCATGCCAATCTAGGATCTTGAGTAAGAATCACTCAATGGAAGGAAAAGACGCATGATATTTGATGAGGGCTTTTTCGCGTGCAATTGGCTACCAATTTAATTATCTTTGTTAAGGTCTCATCATCATACACCCTTAAACATGCATTCTAAACACATAATATAGCGCATATGAAAATAAATAATAATGATATGCGGATGGATACTTAACACATTGATCCTAGATCAAATCTCTCCCTTTCTCACTAAAGCTAGCACTTGTACTACTTCTACCCGTTACACTACACTTCTAAAGAAACCTCATATACATTGAGGGGAATAGGTGAGAAGAGAATACAAAGAGAATAGAGGTGATAAGGCTGGACACGCAGGTCCAATTTAATAAATTGAATTTATTACAACAATTTCTAAAATTGCTCCACCCGACTAATATCCATCCGATATACATTATTCATTCATCAACACATGTATTCACACAAAAGCATGCTATCAATCAATCTAATCAAATAATTAATCTGATAATTAAGTGATCATCCAATGTTCAAACAACGATTTGATTTTGCTTGAGTCAAACTCATTTTTGGGAATAAGTACTTAAAGTACGAATTATTGAATTAAATTAAACTACATCATTAAATCCAATTTAACATGTATTTAATACTAATTCACTATTAAATTGCAAATTAAATATTACACTTTTATTTAATGAACCTTTTACGACTTAAATTCCAAATTTAATCGCTACGGGTCTCAAAGCCCGATTAACGTCCAACGTCAATTCAATTCAAGTCCAATGGGCTTTTAATTGATTTCTTAAGGCGTGGACTTTTGGTCAACTCGGGTCAAACCGATAACCAAAGTCCAATTCGGGATTTACCCCATAAGCCTATAAATCAATCTTGGCCCATTAGGCCCAATTATACTTTAAAGGTTCATTAAGTCGCATTTGGGCTTAACGGAAGTGGTTTTGGGCCCAATTGGATCCAATCCATTTGGCCTAAACCCAAATTTGTACCACAAAGCCCAATAAGCCCATAACAACTTTAATAGCCCAAATCCAATTTTAAGGCCTCAAATAATTAATTACATAAATCCAATTTAGCAATTTAATTACCTAAAGTGTATTATATGATTAATCACCTAAATTAACATTTCCAAAAATCAAATTAGTCCAATTAATCATGTTCTTAATTATCATTACATGTCCAAACATATTAATGAAAATCAAACCCATATTACATGTTTCTAAGTCTCGGCCAAGGAAGGTTATTTTGTCCCGATTGAATTCAATCCGATTAATTACACAATCGACAACGTATTAACTTCCCGAATGATTTCATACACATCCAATGTTCATAAAATCAAAAATCCAAGACAATATTAGGGCATATCCAATTCGGCCAAGGTAAGAATTTGGGGATTTTTGTTCAATTCAAAATCAATCCAATTAATTTTAAATTAACATTTTCCAACATGATTCCAACTCATCCAATGAATCAAAATCAAAAAACCAAGATTTCAAAAAATCCCTACACATTCGGCCAACACTTGAACTTTGGGGAAATTTGATCCAATCACAATTTCAACAAATTGATCCAATCAATCCTCAATTAAACATATATTAAGCATATCAAATCATCCAATTTCATTAAACATGCTCAAAATCAAGTTTTCCCAAATTTTAAACCCTACATTTTTCATGCTTGAACCTAAGGCTCTTGATGCCATTGTTAGGTTTATTCTAGGTCCCAAGATCAAACAAGCAATGAAATCATGTGTGAACACATCAACGGAGGTAGCGGAATACTCACATCGATCGGTTGAGACGATTTGAAGATGAACAAAGCCACTTTGCTCACTGCCATTCACGCCCAAGCTGTGCAGTCCACTGCCTTGACATTTCTGATTTTGAGCTGCGAAACGGAGCTCCGAGCTTCGTCGAATGGATCCGGCCTCATTGGTGAACCTCCCTACCACCTTCGCAAGTGTCGTAAGTGTGCTAGCACTTGTGATTTACCATAAAATCACACTCTTTGCCTCCCTTTGCTCGGCGGTTTCTAAGGAAACCAGTGAGCTTATTTCACTGCCCCTTGGGCGTGAGTTGAGTGAGAAAGAGAGAAGAGAAAAAATGTGTATTGTTGTGTTGAAAGTGTAATAAATTTACCTTATATATTTTCTAAAAATATATTAAAGGTAATACCAATTTTGGCTTTCAAAAGTCAATAACAAACTTTCCAACAACTACACTATTGCAACAACTTCTATCAATCAAAGTGACAAGTTGCTTTGTCAATCAATCAATCAATCACATCAATCAATCACATCACTCAAAGTGACATTTGATTTGACGCTTAATGATTGACGAATGATTTGACGCTTGATGGTGACTTGCGTTACCGCACTCGAATTCGAAATACGAATGCGCTCGCAATCACACTCGGGCTCGGGTTCGCTAATTCTAAATTAACGAACTTTCCGTTGCGCGTCGTAATTAAATGATTACGCCTAGCGAATTCACTGTTCACGTCGCTAACGAATTAATTCTAAATTAATTCGTTCGCCCGAATTAAAATCTAATTTTAATTCCGCGTCGAAATCTAATTTCGTTTAATATATCGAATATATTAATTCATCGATTAATTCCAAATTAATCGTTCTCTCTCTTTAGACGATATTTTATCCTAGATAAAATATCTCCGTTATTAATCCCAGATTAATTTTCTCTCTCTTCTATATAATCCCAGATTATTCAAGAGTGGCGAGTTGTGCGTCATCGGTGGATTATCGGGAAGCGACCCATGAGATCCCGGATAAGTTGGCAGTAAATACGGTCGTCGGAGTATCCGAATCACGTACGTACCAAGTACTACGTTCTACCGATTTACGAGACAAGGTCGACTCCTAGCATAGCACCAAGTCTACTCAATTCTCCGGACATATCCGTCTAAGAATATTAATATCTGTATCAAGCGTAGTATACCAAGTATTTCGTATGTCGGTCCAGTATCGGATAGTCACGTGCTAGGGCGGGGCTGGATAAGTGTATGCCCACGTCCGAAGCACATGTCGGATGTCTGGTAACTAGTCTCTATAATCGGATATTCATGACCTAGTCATAATATCACGATTGGATGCGCATCACTCAAGAGCACTAATACCATATCCTGCGTGACATCATCTCCACTATGACTGGAGTGATACTTCCGTCTTGACATCACACCCCCAACACTCTACGATTCTCAATATACCCAGTATTGGCGTACATAGAACCGGTTAGAGTCCTAGACGACCTCAACCAAAGTATATTGATTGTCGTAAGCATTAGCAATGCAAGTCTCAGGTTAAGACCAAATACACCTACCCTGATGTCGGATTCCCATAGACACATAGTCATAATACCAATGGGATTCCGAGGGGGTCATATCCAGCGAAGCTGTTTCCCCCCGTACCATCGGTGAAACACGACCTCCTATCGCACTTGCATAAGTATCTGATACTAATTATATATATGAGAACTTTGCCGTTGTGCCCCCACCAACGCACACAAGTGCAATACTAGCCTATTCCGCATTATCGACGTCCAGTCTCGATAATACTCCGGCTAGGGATATTTAATGATTAAACCTTCGGGGACTGATACTGTCTCATATCATTCTCAGTCCAGGAACTAATCATAGGGACCTCTCTTCATTTATATATCTATGGTGATCTAATCACAAATGATGAGAGTGCATTTCCTTTTCACATAGTTAATTTGCTACAACAACACAATGATCTGTGCAAATAGTGACGCTATGGGTCATTTTGTCCAACAGTTTCAGCAAGAGCAGTGGGGAGTTTCCAATTTAAATTTTACAAAAATTAGTTATTTAAATTTGAACAATGTGTTATCATTCCTCCTGGTTTTCGCAGGAGTTTGATTTCTGGTTTTTCGCAAGAGTTTGATTTCTGTTTCTATGAGAGACAAAACTACACAACACTATTCACTCTCTCTTCTACCTCACCCATTGCCGATTCTACCTCTCTCACTTGGGAAACTTTTTTTTCAAAATTTTCATCAAAAGATAGCACTTGGAGAGTCATTTGAGGTTTTAGGGAAACTCACCCAAAGAGAAATACAACAAATTAACAAGCTTGGAGCTTCATCCAAAAGGAATTTTTGAAATTCCTTCATAGCAATGTAAGTCATTCATCAACTTTTACTTGTTAATTCACACATAAATCATGTTTAGAGATCTTGTGGCATGTCTTAGAGACTGACAATGGTATCTAGAGCCTTACTAAATATGATTTGAAATCTAGGGTTCATAAACTTTATTTGTGTATTTTTGCTTGGAGCATGAAAATTCTAAATTGAGTGTTTGGTTGATGTTAGATGATGATAACTTAGAGTTGTGCATCATTGGATTGTTGAAAAATTGATTAGATCAAATTTCCCTAAATTCCTTATATTGGCCGAAACTACCCTAGCTCAAGGTGATTTTTTGAAATTAGACACTTGAATGTGATAAAGGCATGAAATAAATGTTGAATGTTGATTTAATTGGATTGAGATCAAATTGAATGTTAATTTCTTGCTTATGCCGTGAGTATGCATGTTGTTGGAGACTTGATTTTGCTTCAATTTGTGTTAGACATGAATTGGAATGATAACATGATTAATTAGATTATTAATTTTTGAAATGTTAGATTAATTAATTACTTGTGTTAATTACACTTAAATTGATTAATGTAATATTTGGAATATTGTATTAATGTAAATTAGTCCCTAAAATACTAATTGGGCTAATTTGGTTATATTTGAATTAATGGGATTGGCTGGGCCAAGTTTGGTTTTGGACAATTGGGTTGGATCCAATTGGGCCTAAACTATTTCCATAAAGTCCAAAATATGACTTTTATGCCTTTAATAATTTAATTGGGCCTAATGGGCCAAAATTAATTTCTTTACATAAGGTGATTCCTAAATGGGCCAAGGCATTATGGGTTTGATCCATAATGGCCAAAAGTCCATGCCTAAAGAATTAATTAAAAGCCCATTGGACCTAATAGAATTGGCATTGGATGCTAAATGGGCATTTGAGGCCATTTGGATTGGATTTGGAATCCAAGTCTAAAAATGTATTATTTTAATAATATAAGTGTAATTTTTTAATTTTGAATTAAACTTGAATTAGTATTGAATACAATTAAAATTGGATTTAATATTGTAGTTCGATATAATTCAAGAATACTTACTTTGAGTATTTATTCTCAAACGAGTTGGAATCGCGTAAATCAAATCGTTGTATGAACATTGGATGGTCATTAATTGAAGAATTAATTAATTGGATTAGATTAGATTGATTGACAACATGCTATGTGTGAATGCTTGGATGTATTTGTTTGAATAATGTATATCGGATGGATATTAGATGGGTGGGGGCAATTTTGGAAATTGTTGTAAATATTGTATTTATTTGAAATTAGACCTGCGTGTTCAGCCTATCACCTCTCATTCTCATTGTATTTCTCTTCTCACCAATTCCCCTCAATGTAAATGAGGTTTCTTATTGTGTTATGTAATTGGGTTTTAGAAGAATGTAAAGTGCTAGCGGGAGAGAAGAAAATATAGAGATTTGTTCTTGGAACAAAATGTGAATATCCATCCACATATCATTATTAATTTTATCGCGCCTTATTATGCTTTTAGAATGAATGTTTAAGGGTGCATGATGAGACATAATCAAAGATAATAAATTGGTTGCCAATTTATGAAAACGCCATCACATTTAATATTAAGTGTTTCCTTTCATTGAATGGTTCTCTCTCAAGATCCAAGATGGGCTTTGATTTGTTGGCCATAGTCAAGATCATTGTCTATCGCGAATATGTTTGAACCATGAAAGCTTTGTTAATATCGCATGTCTTGGGCAGTTGTGACTTGTTAGCCAAAGTCAAGGTCACTCTTGTTCATCGACGTTGATTGCGAAGCTTTCCCACTGTCAATGGGTCGCGTTTAACTGGAATCATTAAGCTTGTTGTGCCAAATCCAAGGCTTAGTTGATTCAGAGCAAACAGGTTAGGAAATATATTGGATATATGTTTTGGACTTCGATGTCCACCTACCGGATCTAAGAATTGGATGAGATCCAATTGATCTTAGAGATCTACCTAGTTAAATTTTATACAGCTTGTTGGCCAAAGTCAAGGTTGTGTATTATTTAATGGGATCCTAGCCAACTAGGAAACTAGGTTTCCCGAGTATTCAATGGAGGATTAGAGGTTCGTCGAAAATTAGTGGGAGGCTAGTATTAAATTTGCAATTTCGTTTAATACACGCTAATATGCGCTCTATTATTTTTCGTTATTATATATATATTAGTCGGACTAATATTATTTATTGTTTTCTTTGAACAGTTAGACTGCACTCAATACTACTCCATTTCTAGTTGGTTATATAGTTGTACTATAGTAACCATTGCATTTGAGTGTACCTTAAACACTTGATTGGATAGTTGGACTATAGCAAACAAAATTGCTGGAAAGATAAGCGTTATAGACATCATCATTTGGTGAGAATGTCTTTAACGGCGTAAATTTT
>SKCR01001930.1:0-14410 GCA_019454045.1 Zanthoxylum bungeanum | reverse complement strand
TATTTCACATGCTTAATCTTTGTTTGGGACATATTATAGAAACCAACAGTAGGGAGGTTCGACCATGAGACGGGATCCATCCGACGTAGCTAGGAGCTCCGTTTCTTCACTTAAATTTCTGTTTTGCAGGGCAGTGGACTGGTTGCAGTGCGTGAGCAAGGCAGTACGTTTTGGGGCCTTGATTCGTCTTCAAATCGACATAACCGATCAATGTGAGTATTCCGCTACCTCCGTTGATGTATTCACGCATTATTTCATGTCTTGATTTGATCTTGGGACCTTAGAATAAACCAACAATGGCATCATGAGCTAATGTTGCAAGCATGAAATTTGTAGGGTTTAAAATTTGGGTAATGTGATTTGAGCATGATTTGAATAAATTGCTTGTTTGAGTATGTTTATAACATGTGTTTAAATTCATTTTGGTTGGACCAATTTGTTGAAAATTTATTTGGAATAATTTCCCCCCAAAATATCATGTTGGCCGAATGTTTTTGTATTTTGGATTCTTGGAATTTTGTGATTTTGATTCATTTGATGAGTTAGAATCGATTAGGTTGACGTTAATTTGAATCGAATTGGACAAAAACCCCCAAATATAGTGTTGGCCGAATGTGCCTTTGCCCTAATGTCTTGGATTTTTTGATTTTTGAACATGGATGTGTATGAAATCGTTCGGAATTAATACGTTGTCGATTGTGTAATTAATCGGATTGATTCCAAATCGAACAAAATTACCTTCCTTGGCCGAGACTTAAAAGCATGTAAATGGGTTTGATTTTTCATTATGTGTGTTTGACATGTAATAATGAATTAAATATGATTAATAAGACTAATTTGGTGTTTTAAAAATATTGATTTAGTTGATTAATCATATAATGCACTTTTGGTAATTAAATTGTGAAAATTGGATCTTTGGATTTAATTAATTGGGCCTAATTTTGGAAATTAGAATTTAAAGGTTGTAATTGGGCCTATTGGGCTTGATTTATCAAGTTTGGTTTAGGCCAAGTGGATTGGATCCAATTGGGCCCAAAACCTTAACCATAAAGCCCAATTGCGACTAATGAACCTTAATGTTCAATTGGGCCTAATGGGCCAAGATTGATTTATGGGCTTATGGGGTAAATCCCGGATTGGACTTTGGTTATCGGTTTGACCCGAGTTGACCAAAAGTCCACGCCTTAAGAAATCAATCAAAAGCCCATTGGACTTTAATTGAATTGACGTTGGACGTTAATCGGTCTTTGAGACGCGTTACGATTAGATTTGGAATTTAAATCGTAAAAGGTTTATTAAATAAAAGTGTAATATTTAATTTTGAATTGAATAGTGAATTAGTATTAAATACATGTTAAATTAGATTTAATGATGTAGTTTAATTTAATTCATGAATTCGTACTTTAAGTACTTATTCGCAAAAACGAGTTTGACTCGAACAAAATCAAATCGTTGTTTGAACATTGGATGATCACTTAATTATCAGATTAATTAATTTGATTAGATTGATTGATAGCATGCTTATGTGTGAATACGTGGTTGTGTTGAATGAATAATGTATATCGGATGGATATTAGTCGGGTGGGCAATTTTAGAAATTGTTGTAATAAATTCGATTTATTAAATTGGACCTGCGTGTCCAGCCTTATCACCTTCTTTCTCTTTGTATTTCTTCTCACCTATTCCCCTCTATGTATATGAGGTTTCTTTAGAAGTGTAGTGTAACGGGTAGAAGTAGTACAAGTGCTAGCTTGAGTGAGAAAGGGAGAGATTTGATCTAGGATCAATGTGTTAAGTATCCATCCGCATATCATTATTATTTTATTTCATACTCGCTTTATTATGTATTTAGAATGCATGTTTAAGGTGTATGATGATGAGACCTTAACAAAGATAATTAAATTGGTAGCCAATTTGCACGCGAAAATCCCTCAATCTATATTAAGCAAATATCCTTCCATTGAATGATTCTTGTTCAAGATCCGAAGTTGGCATTGGTTTTTTTGACCAAAGTCAAGACCTTTGTCATCAAGGATGTACTTGAATCATGAGGTTTTGTTGCATATCGGTGTCTTGTCCAAATCGTGATTTTTATTGACCAAAGTCAGATCACTTTTTGTCCAATGACATTGATTACGAAACTTTCCTCGTCAATGGGTCCCGCTTAACTGGAATCATAGGTTTGTTGTGGCCAAAGCCAAGGCCTAAATGATTCAGAGGATATGGTTAGGAAAATGTATTGGATACATTGACATTATACATATGTTTCGGACTTGGATGTCCACCTACCCGGATCTAGGAATTGGATAAGATCCAATTGATCTGTGAGATCTACCTAGTAAATAGCATACAGCTTTTTATGGCCAAAGTCAGGGTTGTGTGTTATTTAATAGGATCCTAGCCCACTAGGAAACACGGTTTCCCGAGTACTCCACAGAGGGTTAGAGGCTCGACGAAAAATAGTGGGAGGCAAGTATTGAATTTGCAACATTCGTTCAATTACTCGCTAAACACGCTCATTTCATTTTACTCGTCATATTAATTAAAAGTATTAGTTGGACTAATATTTTATGTTGTTTTAAAAATATATATATAGTTGGACTATATACAAACTCATTCAATATATAGTTGATTTTATAATTGGATTATAGTAATCAATATAATTGAATTAAATGATAGTTGATTTTATAATGGGATTATAGTAATCAATATTAAAATTATAGTTGATTAAATAATTGGATTATTGTAATCATTATAATAAATAGTACCTTAATAATTTGATTAAATAGTTGGACTATTAAAATCATGAAAGAATTGAAAGGTTGAATATTTAAAATAAATAATCCTTGGATTAAATGTTTTAAATGATTTAATTTTCAATTGGGAATTAATAATAGGTTAATTTATTTGATAAAATAACTATTATGACTAAGCCCATTATTAAGCAAATAGTAGAGCATAAAATCTTTGGAAGATTTATGTGATAATGACTTTAGTGCTTAATTAATGTACTTATAATAAATCTATCTTTAGATTTAAAAGTATTTAAAATTGCAATTAATAATTCTTGGAGAATTAATTGACTATTCTAGTGGAGAAAAGTCAAAGTTTGCAATTGGGCATGTAGCACAAGGTGCACATCATTTCGATATTCTAAAACCCAAGTGGTTTGTGAAATATTGAAAAGGATAATTGACATATCCCAAAGTGACTACCATTTGGATATGGAAGACACGAAGGAATTAAAGAAAGGGCGAGGCTCTAACTTTAAAATATTTGTCAAAGTTATGTTCACTACTAGTATTAAAATTGGATTTTAATTACTTAGTGTGGTACATAATACATATGTATTGACGTTCAGAATCCGCTGTGAGCTGGATACTGGCTTCAAGCCGAGATTTCTCTGCGAATTGGAAACGGGACGAAAGTCGCTGTTTCGACCGTAGATACCTAAGTTTAGGAACTGCCCTTTGGGTATGTACTTAAATTATGATATGTTATAATGTAACTAGTTTGACTAGAGACATTATCTCTATATCAGTGTTTAATCCATTGCGGATAAAACCTTTATATTCTAGAACACTAAAGTGTTTCATTATATAAAGTTGATACTGAGATAAATACATTGGATGTAAATAACAGAATTTATATTTTGAATATAAATAAAATTTCAAACATATAAAATGACAAATAAATAGCTCAAATTGATTTGATCAATAGAGACTTATTTGTGGCATTGTTGTCTAGGACACAATTAAAGAAGACTCGTATATCCACACTTTTGAAGAGTGGGTACTAGGACTGATTTTACTATTCAAATAAGTTCTACGAATCTAGTTTATTAGGTAAGATACCTAAAATACTATTTACTTGGTAATAGTAAAAGGGCCACCGATCTGTCAGCCCTATTCATGGTGAAGTAAGTGGGCCCATATCTAGCTAGGCTAGATGTTAACATGAATATTTCGTGACCTTAACGGATGTGACATCACGTTATGGTTATGTGTTTCTTTTGAAGAACACAGATCGGAAACTTTAGAGTTTCGACACGAAGTAGACAAACAGATCGGCTATAGTATTATTCCGCCACGGTAAAACCGTAATGGAAAATACTTAAGCAGTAAGTTTCATACGTACATGAAAGAGTACGGTATTCTTTCATATGAGGACTCCTTTCGTGACACGTCAGTTTGACGGTGTGTCCGAACTAAAACCGAATTTTGTTGGACATGATAAGGTTTATCACGAGTCGCTCTGAGCTACTATTTCCTTCTACAGGATATGTATTAACAGTGCAAAACTTATTTAGAATAAGGTTCCATGAAAATCTGTTTGACAGATGTCATATAGGATACGAACAGGGAAGAAACGGGGTTTCTGATTCCTGATTATTTGGGTATGCCAGGCATGACGTTTGAACATACCAAACTAAAAGACCCAAATTGGATAAGTGCCAATATAGGTTATCCTAAGGGAAACCTTAAGTATAGTACTTATAAATCCCACATGAGAACAATGTGATTGTTGCTCACCATGCGGTTTTCCTGAGAGAAATACCGATATGCAGTGGTCAGTGGGAGGATAGTGATACTCGATGAAAATCGGAGTAATACTGTTCAAGGCACGAAGTCCTTAATGGAACACAAATAGTTCATCTATGATGAATCTATACCATTAATCTTCAATACACAAGAACTTCGTAGATCGGATAGAGTCAGAAAACAACCTAGGGTATGGGTTTCTGATCTAACCTCATAAAGATGTCAATCTTGTGAATTAATCCACCGACTACATTATGAGGAAGTGATACGAGGTATCGACTCCCTGTTGTGGCAAAGTGCCATGAGTCCAAAATGGATTCCATGTATAACAACTATTTTGAATACTAGTTGTTGTACCATTAGGCATTGTGCCTATGGTACATTAAACGTCTTCAAGGAAGACATACATGGAAGGCAACAAACCAACGTACAAAGCTAGGCTTTTGACGAAAAAGGTATCGTTATCAACATTGTGTTAATAACGGTTCAACCTTTTACCTGTTGCCATGGTAAATCCATTTTGAAGATGCTTGAAAATAACTGTATATTTCATTTATGAAATGTGCCAGTTATAAATCAAAATCGCTTTCCTGAAAAGGAAACCTTTTGGAGGATGTTCACAACATCCTGACGATTTTGTATAACGACCGACAAACAAGGTTTGCGGGTTATTCGATCCATGTTTGGATCAATGCAAGCATAAGGTTCTTGGAACTGTCGTTTTGAAATAATCATAATGGTTTATGATTTGACTCAAAACAAAATAATTGTTGTGTATATAAGGAGGTTAGTGGAGATTGCACTAACAGTGAAATTCCCATAAAGCAATTGGTGAAAGCTTGGCTTTCATAAATATTCTTTCATAGAAATTCTCCGTAGAATTCTGGGGAGTAACAACCTTTATTCAAGGAATAAAGATCTACTGGGATAGATTTGGAGTTTGTTAACACTCTCTGGGAAATTGTACATTTAAAATGTACTTGATAGGGTGTCTCATACGCTTCGAGCATATGGAGTCACGATCAAGTTAATCCAAGTGATGTCACTGGATTAAAGATTCAGAACATCTGTTAGTATCGGAGAGAACTAAGATGCTGTCTTAAACTATGGAGAAGGAGAACTTGAAGTGACTGGGATCACCACTGCAAGTTTCCAAACAATTAAATACTGCGGTACTATAAAGTTTGAATAACGGGACAATGAGCTGGAAATCTTCCAAGCAAGATAACTGTTGCCGAATAAACAACAAATACGGATTATTCCTGCAGCTGAGGCAGCAATAGAAGCCATTTGGATCAAAAATAAATCTAATTAGATTAGATATAGTTCTGTTAGCAGCTGAGCTAGGCGTCATCACAAGCTAAGGAATTAAAGGTCTCATCGACGATCCAGATATATACTTCTATATCATCTGATTCGTTCGGATCATTGTAGACATTGCATTTTTACATATCAGCCCAATGATGAGCCTCATACGGAGGCACCACCTTTTAAGTCGCGGGAAACGGACGACGGAAGGGAAAAGTCAAGAATTGATGTTTTGTTGGATTTTTGTTCGCTCGCTTAACCTCGGGTTTGCTCATGGAGCCTCTATTTCAAAATTTATTCTCGCCCCGAACCTTAAACCTACCCCTGTGTCCCTTCAACTTCCATGCAAAAATAAAAATCACCCAACCAATTGAATAAATTCAAATTAAATCAAACCATTAAAAAATACTAACCAAACACAAATAATCAATCAACAAACACAAATAAAATAAACCCACCTTCACGTGTAACATACACACACACAAACTTAAACCAAATAAACAATAAAATAAACAAACATCAAAAACGAAACCCACTAATTCATCAAATAATAAAATAATAAAAACACTAACAAACAAAACAACATCAACAAAACCCACTAACACAAAATAATAAACAAATCACAAATCACAAAAACCTAACCTCACCCATGCCTCACGCCCATCACAACCCATCTCTCACCCATCCACAATCAACCATTATTCACCCTGCAACACCCATACCCTATTCATGCTAACCACCCTCCATACAATACCCATAACTACCCATACATTATTCCTCTGCACCCTGTCCACGCCATTAGCCTCGACTTCACCCACTCCTCTGCAGCAGCCCATACACTCGGTCCCCCCTCTCTCTCACTTCAAAACCATATAAACCCCATGATGTCTCTCTTTCACGCAGGGGGGACTCTCATTTTTCACGACAACAACAAAAAGAGAAAAAACCCAAAACGCAACAACAACAACAAAGCCAAACCCTAAGCAGCCCCTTCACGCTGGAACCTCCACAACCCTGAACACCCCACACGAAGCCACCCCAAACTGCCTTCATTCATCAAGATAAAACTTTCGACGAAAATCCTCTCCATCATCAACCCTTGTCTCTCGGACCTTTAGAAAACAACACAAATGAAACCCTAATAAGCCACGAGCCTCACCTCCAACTGCACACAAACCTTCTCCACGACCACCCATTAACGCCCTCTGGCCAGCACGCCACAAACCTTCTCCACGCCTAGCGCAACACAAACCAGCTTCACCATATAATCACACACGTCACCATTCACTCCACGCCTCTCACACTCGCCCTCGCCCAGCCCTTTCATAAACGCACACACCCTCACGGCCAGTGAACTGCATATAATCTTCACGCACAACAGCCTCTGACCTATCCTCCATGCACGTGAAACCAGCCACTGTCTCAGCTCAAACACGCAGCCCTTATCTTCATCATCATTCATGCCATACACTGACCTGAAACTCACGCACCATTACCACTCTCATGTGAGCCACCTGCGCACAAAACTGCCCACGTGAAACCAGCAACACAGTCCTCACTCAAGCCAAACTCACGTAATACCCATTCAAGAACCAGCCTGCAGTTCATGCCCCAACAAGCCCTTAACAGCCACTGCCCTTCACAAACAGACCTCAACCGAGCATCCCATCACCCTCAACGCACATTCCTCACAAATGCCACAGCAACAAGCCAAAACTGCCCACAAACCCTCAATGATAGCAGCCCCTAAACCGACCAAATAACTGCCCCAAAGCCCACGTGAAAAACAACCTAAAAATAACCCGAGAGAGAGTGAAAATTAGCCTGAAAACAGTGAGAAAAATAGAGAAAATAGTGAGCGGAAACCGCGGGTGAAAACAGGGAAAACAGTCAAAACAGCGGATCCGTCAAAAACGGACAAAACAGCGAAAACAGTGAATCTGTGAAAACAATGGAAACAGCGAACCTGTGAAAACAGTAGAAATAGCGGACCAGTGAAAACAGCAAAACGATATCCCTTCCGGCACCGTGGAACGCACTCCCGGAAAGCGACTTAAAAGGTAAGACCTGAGGGCACCCTTTTATCTTATTTCCGTTATTTATTTTCTAAGCATGATGTAGTCGTTTAAGTTTATTATTGCTTTATGCATGATTATGATTATTAATATGTTATAATTTTATGCATGACTAGTTGGTTGTGCTTGAGCATGATTTAATTGTCTAGTATGATATTTATTTTCCTATGCATGATTAGGTTGTTTAGTATGATATTTAATGCATGATTAGTTGGTTGTTTCTAAGCATGATGTAGTCGTTTAGTATGATATTTATTTTTTTATGCATGATTAGGTTGTTTAGTATGATGTTGTTTCATGCATGGTTAATAGGTTGTTCTTAAGCATGTTGTGTAGACTTGGTTAATATTGCACAAATCCATTCATTACAAACGACATAAGTAAGGGACCATTCCGAACCCAACGGTTTGAGGTCTTCCCTTGCGAGGGGTGAGTGCGGCCTTAAATCTTTTTTTCCCGGTTCACACCGGGTGGCGACTCCATTTTATTTCTCCGGTTTAGTCCCCCGCGGGCTACTCCGTACTCCCGACCGGGCCGCGAGCCCGGAACGGCGTCGTCCAGTTTCTGTGTCCTACAGTCTGGCGACTCCACTGGGGATAGAGAATCGGCCCCGAAATAATGTCTTGTAATGTTTGTGATTTGTGTTTTAATTAACCATGTCTACTGTGGGTTTAGAGAGTTTAATCAAAGGCATTATTAAAGCTAGGTGATGGTTTGGTGTCTTCCTTCACTCACTACCTTTCTATAAGGAAAAGCTGTGAGGGCACCTAGATAATCATTCACCCGTAGCTTGTTGTGATAGACTAATTTGGAGGACTCGTTGTTTATTCCTGACACCAAGCGATAAGAGCCTAAGGGGCTAGGGTATTTAAGAGCCTCGCTCCACCCTCCCTCTGGGGAATCTACAACGGGAAATCCATTTGACAGTCAGTCACACACCATAACTCGTTGGCACGTACCGTAAGGTATAAAAAAGGTGCGCTCACTTGGTCGCTCGAACCCTTGAGTGGGGAGTCCTAGTTGTGAGCAAACCTTCGTCAGCGGGAGCCTTTGTTTACATTCTTTTAAACCTGCATGCGAACCCTAATTGTATGACCAATAGAAATCATTTCTTTTATGCTTGTGTTTGGGACCATCGTTATTTGGATTCAGTTGGACTTTTTGTCAAGAGATATGAACTGGTTGGGCACTTAAACTGGAACGAGTTCGTGTCCTTTGACAATTGGGTCAAAAGTTTCTAAAATGCCGATGGGCCATTTTGTGTTTAGGCCTCTTATTATTTGAAGTTGTTTAGTTATGTTATCGCAAAAGTATGAACTTGTTGGGCCTTTTCAACTGGGACAAGTTTGCACCGCGCAATAATGTGATTGAATACTTTAAAATGACGATAGGCCAACTATATATGTATTTTCCGCATCTCAAGCATTTCATGCATACACCACGCATCATGTTAACCCTTTTGTGTCTTAAAAGCCATTATAGATTCCCATTGGGTTAGGAAAGAAGGAAGACTTGTCAAGAGGCCAATAACAAATATGAGTGGATCAGAAAATGAGATATCCCACGTGGATCAACTAGAGAATAGTTTCGCCAAGATTACCGAACAGTTGCAAGCTCTGACTGCTGTCATGTGTAATATAGCTGTACCCTGCTGGGGGAAGTTCTGAGAATGAGAGGTGTGAAGAGCCTCCAAATAGGGTGAATGATGATATTCCCGTCTTTGATGATGATATGGCTGATCATGCCGCTGGGAAGATAGCCGGGTCTCAGGCAGAATTACAGAAACTCTGTGACCAGGTAGAGTCAATTACCCGTAAGATGAAGGGTAAAGATGAAGACTTGCTTGACTATGAAGCAATGACCTTCGAAGAACAGTTGTCTGCACAGTTCAAAATGCCAGATATGGCCAAGTTCAATGGGAATGGGGATCCAAGGGTCCATCTCCGCCAGTACGTCTCAGTTATGAGTTCAGTGGGTTTGTCGAAACGACAGGTGCTGAAAATGTTCGGGAATGTCACTTGAAGGGGCACCGGTAGTCTGGTACCATAGCCTCGAAAAGAAGGTTAAGGAAGATTGGAGAGAACTAGCTGATGCTTTTCTGAAACAGTATGTTACAGACTTGGAGATTGATTTGTCACTCCGCGATTTGGAGAACATCAAGCAGAAGCCGGATGAGAGCTTCAAAGACTATGTGGATCGCTGGAGAAGCCAGCTTCTAAAAATGCAAACTCGGCCATCAGAGAAGGACCAGATCAAAATGATTATCAAGGGCACTAAGCCCTCTATTTATGGCAAGTTAAGAAGGATGACCTCCATGATCACAGATTTTCGACAATTGAGGGAAACTGTCATGGACATTGAAGAAGAGGAAACTGAGAATAAGAAGTTCTATGGCCAGAATAAAAGAACTTTTGGAGGGCCTTCAGAGACCAAGCCCGTTACTGCTGAGATCGCTACCGTCAGAAACAGGCGATTCTCCAATTTTGGTAGGCCTATGTCTAAAGTGCTTGAGAAGTTAAAAGGACAAGGACTCCTAAAACCTCTAGAACCCAGACCAATTCCCAACCCTGTTCCACACTACTTTGACCTAAACCAATACTGCCACTTCCACCAGCAGAAAGGCCACGACACTGACAACTGCCCCCGCCTTAGACATGAAATCCAAAACCTCATTGACGCTCATAAAATACCCGACCCAGAAAAGGAACAGCCAAACACATACCATAACCCTCTACCTGATTACCACTTTCGTCCACCACCCACATACATGATCAACTCCGGTCTACCCGAAAGCTTTGTCCTCCAAACTCTCAACCACCCAGCTTCTTACATGGGGATAGGAGATGGCAGTAATGAAGAACCATAGACTGAGGAAGAAGACAATGTCGCAGACAATGAAGATGTTTTCCCCGGTTTATTTGATTGCAAATCTACATTTTAATGCATTGATTTTGTTCGAACCTCTTTCATGATAATAAAGAAGTTCATTTCGCTTACTTGCCTGAGTCTCTTTCGTTCAACCTGCACAATATGAGTATATTTGACAACCCTGATACCATGATATTCAGTGACACTCCGAACACGGGGATTTCCCGAAGGAAGAATAGCTATTCAGAAATTGGGAAACAGGGCAGTGGGACTGTCAGATTTTAAAGAGAATGAGTTCACCGAGTCGATCGATGTAAACAGATTGAATCAGTTTTTACCCTGAGGAAGAAAAGATTGAGCAGTCACTAAGGGAATTGGCGGAAGGCCTAACCCAACGGGATAGGAAACATATGCATGCATACACGTAACGTACTTGCAATTCTTGTGTTTGTTCTATGTTTTGCAGGTTTCAAACAGAAAAGAAGAACCGACAGGAGGAAACAATGATGCCGAGGAGCACAATGATGGTCTCACCCATCAAGAACAGGGAGTATCTCTACACATGTATGTGTATACGTTACATGCACACGTCTTTATTCTATTGTTTTGTGTTTGCAGGTTTAAAAAAAAAAAGGGGAAAACGGCAAAGATCAAAAGGTGGCACAAGCACCGATGACGACATTGAAGCCACCTTGACAGATGGATTTCGGTCATGTCTGGCTGAAGACGATGAATTTAGTGCTAACAGGGAGGCAACCCATGCACTTTGTTGCGATTTCTGTTTTCATGTTTTGTGTATACATGTTGTGGAATTTTTAATTTTGTATGTTATTTTTGTAGGTAAAAGCAAAGACGGAGCATGTTAAGACTGAAGGAATGGTGTTTGGCAATCACAAAGATAGGAGCTAATCCATTAGTGGTGGCAGACTAATAATCGTTCTGTGGAAGACATTTTCTTGACTGCGACAAAGGCCGAAGAGTTGATTGAACAGATCCTAGCCTTTGAACCAAAGCTCGACCCCATCCTCTCCAAATTGGACTAGACTGATAGTGATCGTGGCAAGAAGCGCAGATTGGACATTGATCTGAATCGATGATGCGCCATGCTGACCAGGTATTCCAAGGCCTATTTGAAAGTTTGTGTTTTAATTGAAAAGTTTGTATTTTATTTTAATTGTTGAAAAAAAAAAAGAGAAAAAAAAAAAAGAAAAAAGAGAAAAAAAGAATAAGAAAAGAAAAAAAATGAAAAAAAAAAAAAAGAATGAAAAGAAAAAATGAGTGAGAAAGTCTTTGATAATTAGACATATGTCCGGTGATGACATTGCATGCTGTAGGGAGAAACCCTAGAAACAATAAGTACGAGACGCGCTCTCTTCTGGTATTTAATGGATTGATGGATTGATCGTTAGACTCACGAGCACTTGATTGTGGGATCCTAGCAGTAGAAGCCTGAGTGGTTAGCAAGGTGACTAGTTGAAGAGATGGTGGATCAGTGAATGACCGTTTGCTTGGATGTCCACTCTGGTTTACGGACGCTACGATATATGATATGGTAAAAATAAAGAAAAAGTCTCTGAAAAAAAAAAAAAAGAAAGAAAAAAAGAAAATGGGCCGCCTATAACCGATAAGCGTGACTACCCATGGGCGAGTATTAGGACCAACATGAGGAGAAATGCTACCTTAAAGGGTAGGTGTGTCAAAGAATGAAAAAGAAAAGAAAAGAAAAGAAAAAAGAGAAAATTCAGAATGAAAAGAAAGAGACAAAAGAAAAAAAAGATGAAAATCATATCATGTCGAGTATGCTGAAGTAATCACAGAATGTGATCAAGACATCCAGGTTGGTTAGACCCATTGGTTCGATTCTCTGAAACGAAAACACCAAGTTGGCTTACTTAAGGAATAAGCTGCGAAAGAGCCTTAGCACACATGGAGTCTAGCTCAGATCACCCATTCAGATGATTGGACTTGAGTATGTCGAGTACTTTGAAGGTTCTTCGGTTTCGACGCGAAAGCATTCGTTGAGGACAAAAATATGTCTATCTATCAAAGATTATCTCGTGAGAGGTGGTGTAATGTGTGAGGTAGAATATCATATCAGCTTGGGGGCGAGGCCTACATCAGCATCAATCTGGGGGCGAGACCCATATTAGCATCAGTTTGGGGCGAGGCCCATATCAGTATCAGTCGGGGGGCGAGGCCCACATCAGTATCTGCGGGTTGAGGCCCACATCAGTATCAGTCTGGGGGCGAGGCCCATATCAGTATCAGTTGGGGCGAGGCCCATATCAGTATCAGTTTGGGGCGAGGCCCATATCAGTATCAGTTAGGGCGAGGCCCATATCAGTATCAAATCGGGAACAAGACCCACAATTCAGATCGAGAACAAGACCCACAACTCAATTCAGGGAACAAGACCCTCAGCTCAAAATGGGAACAAGACCCACGGGAACAAGACCCACAATTCAGCACGGGAACAAGACCCACAACTCAGTTTAGGGAACAAGACCCTCAACACAATTCAGATCGGGAACAAGACCCACAACTCAGTTTAGGGAACAAGACCCTCAACACAATTCAGATCGGGAACAAGACCCACAACTCAATTCAGGGAACAAGACCCTCAGCTCAAAATGGGAACAAGACCCACAACTCAATACAGGGAACAAGACCCTCAGCTCAAAATGGGAACAAGACCCACAACACAACTCAACACAATTCAGGGAACAGACCCTCAGCTCAGATCGGGAACAAGACCCACAATTCAGTTCAGGGAACAAGACCCTCAACACAAATCAGATCGGGAACAAGACCCACAACTCAGTTCAGGGAACAAGACCCTCAACACAATTCAGATCGGGAACAAGACCCACAACTCAGTTCAGGGAACAAGACCCTCAACACAAACAGATCGGGAACAAGACCCACAACTCAGTTCAGGGAACAAGACCCTCAACACAATTCAGATCGGACAAGACCCACAACTCAGTTCAGGGAACAAGACCCTCAAAAAATTCAGATCGGGAACAAGACCCACAACACAATCAAACTCAGGGACAAGACCCTCAGCTCACTTCGGGAACAAGACCCAGAGGTCGCAGTACCTCACCACCAATCAATTCAGTTCAAAGCAACAGGTGAGTCAGGTGGCAGCTGACGAGCCAGGTAAGTAAAAATACATTGCACGTACTTTGATAGAATTGTCATTGTCACACACTGCACAAGTCCCATCAAAGTGGGGGCGACTGTAGACATTGCATTTTTACATATCAGCCCAATGATGAGCCTCATACGGAGGCACCACCTTTTAAGTCGCGGAGTCGCGGGAAACGGACGACGGAAGGGAAAAGTCAAGAATTGATGTTTTGTTGGATTTTTGTTCGCTCGCTTAACCTCGGGTTTGCTCATGGAGCCTCTATTTCAAATTTAACACTCTCTGGGAAATTGTACATTTAAAATGTACTTGATAGGGTGTCTCATACGCTCGAGCATATGGAGTCACGATCAAGTAATCCAAGTGATGGTCCTGATTAAAGATTCAGAACATCTGTTAGTATCGGACGAGAAGAACAGAATCTAAAGATGCTGTCTTAAACTATGGAGAAGAGAACTTGAAGTGAC
>SKCR01001929.1:0-14444 GCA_019454045.1 Zanthoxylum bungeanum | reverse complement strand
TCTGGAGAATTGGGTAGGCATGGCGCTTTGCTAGAAGCCAACCTTGTCTTGTGAATTGGTAAGAACGTAGTACAAGGTAACGTACGTGTTCAGATTATCCGACGACCGTATTTACTGCCAACATATCTGGAGATCTCTTGGGTCGCTTCCTGAAGATTCACTATGATATTTGATTCGAACTTATTAATTGCGGGAGAAACTTTATCTGGATAAAGTGCCTTATTTAGAGAGAGAGAACGATTAATTGGATTAATCGATAAAATTTTATATTCGATATAATAATTGAAATTCGATTTCGCGCGAAATTAAAATTAGATTTTAATTCGGGCATACGAGTTAATTTAGAATTAATTCGTTAGCGACGTAAATAATATTTCGCTAGGCGCGATTATTTATTAAATTCGATTTAATTAACGTCGCGACGCAAGTTCGGTATTTCGGAAATATCGAACCCGAACGCGTGAGTGCACGTGGGCCCACTTTCATTTGGAAACGTGTGGGGGCCCACATGACACATGTCATTATATGCATTATTTTATTGATAATGCATTGCATGGTGATAGTGTATAATACACTCAATTGTTAGCATGGAATTGAGTGTTTGACACTCTAAGCCTTTGCATGGTTTGTGTCATAGATTTATTATTATTTAATAAATATTATGGCATAAATCTAAATTGATTTTTGGTATCAAAATCATTAGAAAAATCTCTCTTCTCTCTCTCACATTGCCGAGAAACTGCATGCAGTTTTTTGGTCTTCATCATCTTCATTTTGGTTGCCAAAAGCTTGAAGATAGTTGGTTGTTTGGAACATCTTCTCACATGCAAGGCTAGCACCTTCAAGGGATCAAAAGAGGTGATAGGGAAACCATCATAGAGCTTGGAATACACAAAGCTTGGAGCTTTCCACATCTTGTCTTCCTTGGCCAAAAATCATCAACCTTGGAGCTTCCATCTTGGCTTGATTTCTACATCACAAAAGCTTGGTAAGTATGATTCCGCCATACTTCATCTTTTTATATATTTCATTGTTGTATTTCACATGCTTAATCTTTCCTTGGGACATATTATAGAAACCAACAATGGTATCATGGAGCCATGGTTAAGCATGAAATACTTTAGGTTAAAATTTGACAAAATTGGTTTAAGCATGTTCTTGTGAAATTTGATGAATGAGTATGCTTGCATGTATGTAAAATGATGGTTACATGGAATCAATTTTATGAAAAATGCATTGGATGATTTTTTCCCCAAAAATTTAACCTTGGCCGAATGGTATGAAGAAATTGATTGAAGCATGTTCTTGTGAATTTGATTAATAAGAATGCTTGCATGTATATAGAATGATGTTACATGGAATCAATTTTATGAAAAATGCATTGGATGATTTTTTCCCCAAAATTCAACCTTGGCCGAATGGTATGATGAAATTGATTGAAGCATGTTCTTGTGAAATTTGATTAATAAGAATGCTTACATGTATATAGAATGATGTTACATGGAATCAATTTAATGAAAAATGCATTGGATGATTTTTTCCCCAATTCATGCCTTGGCCGAATGTGTTGCTACTTGGAGTGGATGGAATTTTTTTGTGTTTAAGATCATTGGATGACTTAGAACGTGTACGGGACGTAGATTAATAATTCAATCGGATTGAAAAGCAAATCGACACAAAAAACTCACCTTGCCGAATACATAATGGACATGTAAAGGAGTTGATTTTGTTAAAATTAATGTTGGACATTTATTTTGAAAAATAGATGATTAATAAATTAAATGGGTATTTTTGAAATATTTGGTTTAATATATTAATCTTGTATTACACTTTAATTAATTGGACTTTAATGTTTGGAATATTAAAATTTAATTAATGGGCTTTAAATAAAAATTAATTGGGCCTTATGGGCTTAAAATTGGTTTTATGGCACTTAAGGGTGATTCCAATACTTAAATATATGAGAACTATATTGTTACGCTTCCATAACACGCACAAGTGCAATACTAGTCTATTCCGCATTATCGATGTCCAGTCTCGATAATACTACGACTAGGGATATTCAATGATTAAACCTTTATGGATTGATATTGTCTCATATCTAATAATCCGAAACTAATCATAAGGACTTTTATCATTTATATATTTAAGTAATCAAATTACAAAATGATAAAATGCAATTTCCATTGTCACATAGTTTATTTGTACAAAAACCACAATGTCTTTTACAAATAGTGACGCTATGGGTCATAATTGTTCGAACAATAATTGCACTTTAATTAGATTTACTATGTAATTTGGAATGATATTAATTAATTTATTGTAATTGGGCTTAATGAGCTTGATTGGGCCAAGTTTGGATTAGGACAATTGGTTGGATCCAATTGGGCCTAAAACCATTTCCATAAAGTCCAAATATAACATTTGGGCCTTTAAAAATTTAATTGGGCCTAATGGGCCAAAATTGATTTTATGGCAATATGGTGATTCCTAATTGGGCATTGGCATCTTGGGTTTGATCCATGTTGGCCAAAGCCCATGCCTAAAGAATTAATTGAAATCCCATAGGACTTTAATTGATTAGTATTGGATACTAATTTGGCCTTTGAGACCCGTTAAGATTGGATTTGGAATCGAAGTCTAAAAGGCACTATTGAAAGTGTAATTATTTAATTTGGAATTAAATATGAATTAGTATTGGATACAATGTAAATTGGATTTAAAATTATAGTTCGATATAATTCAAGAATACGTACTTTGAGTATTTATTCTTAAACGAGTTGGACTCGCGCAAATCAAATCGTTGTTTGAACATTGGATGGTCATTAATCAAAGATTAATTAATTGGATTAGATTGATTGATAACATGCTTTGTGTGAATACTTGGATATATTGTATGAATAATGTATATCAGATGGATATTAGAAGGGTGAAGGCAATTTTGGAAATTGCTGTAATAAATTTAGAATTTATTTAAATTGGACCGGCGAGTCCAGCCTATTATCTCCTTATCTCATTGTATTTCTCTTCTCACCAATTCCCATCAATGTAAATGAGGTTTCTTTAGAAGTATTATGTAATTGGGTAGAAGTAAGAATAGTTATAGTAGAAGAGAGGAAATTGAGAGATTTGTTATAGGAACAATTTGTTGTATATCCATCCGCATATCATTATTAATTTATTTCGCCCCTTATTATGCTTTTAGAATGCATGCTTAAGGGTGTATGATGAGACCTAATTAAAGATAATAAATTGGTTGCCAAATCGCGACAAAAACCCTCATTTTATATTAAGCGTTTTTCCTTCCATTGAGTGATTCTCTCTCAAGATCCAAGATTGACATTGGTTTGTTGGCCAAAGTCAAGACCTTTTTCCATCGCAGATGTGTTTGAATCACGAAAGATTTTTTCCATATCGTATGTCTTGGGCAAGTTGTGATTTGTTTGCCAAAGTTAAGGTCACTTCTTGTTTATCGACCTCGATTACGAAGCTTTCCCACTGTCAATGGTCACGCTTAACTGGTTTCATTAAGCTTGTTGAGCCAAAGACAAGGCTTAGTTGATTCAGAGGAAAAAGGTTAGGAAATATATTGGATATGTTTACATATATTGGATATATGTTTCGGACATGGAGGTCCACCTACTGGATCTAGGAATTTGATGAGATCCAATTGATCTTAGAGATCTACCTAGTTAAGTTTCATACAGCTTGTTGGCCAAAGTCAAGGTTGTTTGTTATTTAACGAGATCCTAGCCCACTAGGAAACTAGGTTTCCCCAGTACTCCATAGAGGGTTAGAGGCTCGCCGAAAAATAGTGGGAGACAAGTATTAAATTTGTAATTTTGTTTAAATGCTTACTAATACGCGCTCATTTTATTTTTCGTCATTAATTATATATAAATATAATAGTTGGACTAATATTCAATTGTTGTTTTAAATTGAACAGTTGGACTATATTCAAACTATTTCATTTGTAGTTGATTATATAGTTGGACTATAGTAATCATTACATTTGAAAGTAACCAATAAAATTGTAGTTAATTATGTAGTTAGACCATAGTAATCATTACATTAGATTGTACCTGAAATCGTTGATTAAATAGTTAGACTATTGGAATCAAGATGACTTGAAAGATTAGCTTCAAATGACATAATCGTGGGTGAAAATGTCTTTAACAACTTTAATTTTCAAGATTAGAAAAGAATCTCAAAGTAGTTATGGGAGCTGAGAAGTTACTCTATTTGATAGAGAAACCTCTTGAGCCTAAGCCCGAAGTTGAGCAAATAGTCGAGCATGAGCTTTGGAAGACTCATCGTGATGATAACTTTAGTGCTCAATCCGTTATGCTTGCAGCAATGACTCCTTAATTTTGTCGTCAGAACTAAGGGTTAGATCCTTATACCATGATGTTGAAATTAAAGGATCTTCATAGATCTATCCTTAGATCTTAGAAGTACGAATTGCAAAAAAGCTCTTTCGCTCGCGTATGTCAGATGGTACATCTGTCGAGCACTAGGTGTCGTAGATGATTACTGACATCGAACAGCTAGGTTAGCTGGGCATTACCTATGAGGCCGAGATTTCCATAGATTTGATCTTACAGTCTCTGCCCGAATGCTGGGGCGGGTTCATCATTAACCAAGAGAAAACTCTTGGAGAGTTAATGGCTATGCTCAAGGAGGCAGAGCCAGAGCTTCTAAAAGGCAAGAAGCGCATGATGCATTTTACTTCGACATCCCAGAAGGTCTAGGCTTGGCCGAAGGCTTATAGGGGTGTGAAGAAAATGGCAAGACTATATCGTCACAGTCTTCTGGGAAGAAAAAGGACAAATCCCAAGATGTCTACCTAAGCTGTGGAAAACGATGTCACTGGAAGCGTGACTGCCGTATGGACAAGGAAGACATAAAGGAAGTGAATGGGGTAAGGCTCCGACTTCAGGTATGTTTGTTATAAACGTGTCCACTACTGGTTTTAAAAAAATTGGATTTTTTGATACTGGAGGTGGTACTGTAGGAACACAGAAAATGGGTTTCTGCATGTTGTTCCGGGCTCGCGGCCTGGTTGGGAGTACGGAGTAGCCCGCAGGTGTCTAAACCAGAGAATAATGGAGTCGCCACCCGGTGTGAACCGGGAAAATGAGATTTAAAGCCACACTCACCCCTCGCAAGGGAAGACCTCAAACCGTTGGGTTCGGAATGGTCCCTTACTTATGCCACTTGTAATGGTATGATTTGTGCAATAATTTAATCGAATCTAGCAACATACATTCCCAAGGGTATTCTATTTCACATGCATAAATCAAAAGTTCATCCAAGTTCACATGTAACACATCTTCATATTTGCATACAACCTATTTACATACAATCTATATCCAAATTTGCATACAACCTATTTGCATATAATCTATGTCCGAATTTGCATGCATAAAGATAAATTGACATACAGAAAGCATACAATTTCACATTGGTAGGCACAGAAGCGTAAACAAATAACATTCATACAAGCATGCATATTAAGGAAAGACAATTAAGCGCATAATGGAAATAGATAACTAAAGAGGTAATACAAATGCATAAGGTAAAAAGAGACAACTATATGCTAAAATAGACATGTCGTGATGTGATGCAGAAAAGATATCTAGAATTGACACGAACACATGCGTGGACCTTTTTCCAAGTGGTACGTGGAATTGTATCCCGAGTACAGATCATACTACCGTCCATTCGGAATCGGCTATGAAATTTATGTCCGGGTTTCCATCCTATATACCACGAGAAATAATGCCCAAATGCTATCATAACCTGGGTACGCCAATGATAATAGATCGAGCCAAGACAAGGATAGATGATGCAATCAATAGATGAAAGACGCGGCAAATATCATGGTAAAGGTAGCCTTTTAGGCTTTTCTTCCCCCAAATGGAGAACCTTTTAGTCCAACACCATAAGCCCATGCGCTTTTCATTAAAATGCGTACAAAGATAAAGATAACTATATGGAACTCCGTAATGCAAGCGTAAATGAAGAAATGATGTGCAAAAGAATAAGTGGCATAGTGAGAAGCGCGGCAAGACATCGTGGTAAAGGCTTTTAACCCCTTGACATAGAGGACCTTTAATCCCACTTATCAAGCCCATGCTCAGATAACACAATGCATATATAAAAAGTAAAGACAATGATATCGGACTTCGTGTATCCGATTGATTATATCTCACATCCAATCGAATATACATTATCCGGCGCGGCAAAGCATCGTGGTAAATGATTTTAACCTCTCAAAATAGAGGACCTTTAATCGCACTTACTAAGCCCGTACGCTAATAACATAATCCATATATGAAAAAGAGATCAACGATATCGGACTTCATATACCCGTTTGAACACATCTCACATTCAACCGAATATACATCATCCGACGCGGCAAAGCATCGTGGTAAAGGATTTTAACCTCTCAAAATAGAGGACCTTTAATCGCACTTACTAAGCCCATGCGCAAACAACACAATACATATATAAAAATTAAAGACAACGATATCGGACTTCGTGTATCCGATTGAACATATCTCACATCCAATCGAATGTACATTATCCGGCGCGGCAAAACATCGTGGTAAAGGATTTTAACCTCTCAAAATAGAGGACCTTTAATCGCACTAACTAAGCCCATACGCTAATAACACAATGCATATAAGAAAAAAGAGAACAACAATATCGGACTTCGCATACCCGATTGAACACATCTCACATTCAACCGAATATACATCATCCGGCGCGGCAAAGCATCGTGGTAAAGGATTTTAACCTCTCAAAATAGAGGACCTTTAATCGTACTTACTAAGCCCATGCGCTTTATCTCATCATTAAATAAACAAATAACATACGGAAATCAAGTAACGAATAATAAACAAATCAAAACAACATAAAACGAAATATGCGCCGTTTACTCAAGTGGTACGTGGAGTTGTATCCAGAGTACAGATCATACTACCGTCCATTCGAAATCGGCTATGAAATTTATATCCGGGTTTCCATCCTATATACCACGAGAGGCGACACACTTTTCATTTTATTCAAGGGCCACAACATACATCATTCTACAATTCATGCATTTTCTATCTATTCAAGGGCCACAACATGTTTCACTCCATAATAATCATGCAAACGAAACTCAATAAATAATAAAAATACAACTGAAAATGGATGTGAAAAATACCCTCAGGTCTAACCTTTTATTTCGACTTTCGGACTCGCGTTTCACGGCCGTCGGAAGGGCTATCACTCCGCAACTCTTCCGATTCACTGGATTAACGTCTTAGCTCGCTATTTTCTATTTTGGTCGATGTTTTCACTCTGTTTTGCTGCTGTTTTTGCGGTATTTTCTGGTCACTATTTTTGTCACTATTTTAGGCAGTTTATGGACTATTTTAAGGCTAATTCGGGGACTATTTTGTGCGGTTTCTGGATTGTTAATATGCGGCAGTGCAAGAGGGAGAGTTAACTAGGGTTCCTTACTACTTTGTGTGGCATGAGTAATGAGGGGCTGTGAGGATTAGGGTTCGTAAGAGATCTTAGGGTATGAGGGTTTCTGGTTTTGATGGGGGCTGGTTATGGTTGTTTGTATGTGAGGGCAGTTCTGCCGAGTAGATGTTGAGGAGTTGTTGTGCGTGCGTGAAGGCTGTGTGTATGAAGGTTTGCCGGAAGTGGCTGTGAAGGGTTATTCGCTTTATGGCATGATGGTCTGTGTACGTGCATGGATAGAAAGCAGTTTGGGTGAAGGCAATTGTGGGCGTGAAGGTAAGGGCAGACTGGATGGGTCTTTGCTTTGCGTGAGGCTAGGATTAGTGGCTAGTTTTGTGAGTGCGTGAAGGTGGCAAGGGTGAGGGCTATGTGGCTGTTGTTAAGTTTTGGTATAAGGGATGTGCATGCGTTTTTAATGGTTTTTGTTAGTTTTGGTTTTTTGGTTGATTTTTGTGTGAGCCGTGAGTCTGAGGAGGGTTGTTGCCGTGAGTAGGGTTGAAAGAGAGGTAGGGTTTTGTGTTTGTTTTTGTTTTTGTTTTTTTCCGTGAGAGAGGAGAACAATAGTGTTGGTTTTGTGTTATTTTTATAGTGAGAGGGTAAGGGGATTAGGGTTTGCATGGTTTTTTGAAGGAAAGAGATCAAGTAAATAAGGCATGTGTGGTATTTGATTTAATTAGTTTAGGCAAGGATATTTATTTTTTTGGTGGGAATTATTTTAAATTGGTAGGTGATTTTTAAATTGGATATGATTTAGTTTAATTTAGGTAGGGATATATTTAGATTAGGAATTTAATTTTGGTATTTAGATTTGATTTATTTTTAAATTTAATTTGTTTTAATTTTAATTTCATTTCAATTTTAATTTAATTTAATTTGTGACATGTATTTTAAATATTTTAATTATTTTTTGGATTGGGCTTGGGTGAGATGGGCTAATTGGGCTTGGGTGTGAGGCTAGCAGCAAAACCAGAAATACCGACGCCGTTCGAACGCCGATTCGAACGCTACACGAACGCCCGCAATCTGCTTGACATTCGAACGTGGTCACGAACGCAGCACGAACGAAAATAGTGAACTTGTGAAATGAACATGATGACATACTTATTCTGAATTTCCCCTTCTGACGTCTGTTTCCCGCGACTTCCGTGACATAAAAGGTAGTGCCTCTAAATGAGACTCATCATAGGGACTTATATGCGAAAATGCAGTGCCTACAGTCGCCCCCACTTTGATGGGACTTGTGTAATGTGTAATAGTGACAATCCTATCAAAGTTATGCAATGCATTTTTACTTACCTGGCTCGCCAGCTGCCACTTGACTTGCCATGTGTTGAGTTGAGTTGATTTGGTGGTGATGTGCTGTGACCCCTGGTTCATTCCCGAGCCGTGCTCCATTTTTGGAGCACCATTTTCGGCATCAGTTGTGTGTGCTCCATTTTGGAACGCCATTTTCGGCATATGTTGTGTGTGCTCCATTTTGGAACGCCATTTTCGGCATTTGCTGTGTGTGCTCCATTTTGGAATGCCATTTTCGGCATTTGATGAGTGTGCTCCATTTTGGAACGCCATTTTCGGCCTTTGCTGTGTGTGCTCCATTTTGGAACGCCATTTTCGGCATCTGTTGTGTGTGCTCCATTTTGGAATACCATTTTCGGCATTTGCTGTGTGTGCTCCATTTTGGAACGTCATTTTCGGCATTTGCTGAGTGTGCTCCATTTTGGAACACCATTTTCGGCCTCTGTTGTGGTAGGCGGTCCATTTCTGAACCGTGTTGTCCAAGAATGTGGCTCATTTTTGAACCGTTACTTGATGAGGTGGTCTTTGCCGCTACAATCCTGCGAATTCAAAACAAAAATTGTATGTATGTGATATGTATGCATGTATGTATGGATGCATGATGCTGATGTGGGCCTCGCCCCCAAACTGATACCGACGTGGGCCTCACCGCTAAGCCGACACTGATGTGGGCCTCGCCCCCAAACTGATACTGTAGTGGGCCTCGGCCCTGAGACTCATCCCTAAACTGATACTGATGTAGGCCTCGGCCTTGGGACTCATCCCCAAACTGATGCTGATGTGGGTCTCGGCCCTAACTGCTACTCACATGGGCCTCGCCCCAAACTGATACTGATATGGGCCTCGCCCTAAACTGATACTCATATGGGCCTTACCCCGAACTGATACTGATATGGGCCTCGCCCCGAACTGACATAGGCCTCGCCCCAAACTGATACTGATATGGGCCTAGCCCCAAACAGATACTGATATGGGCCTCGCCCCCAGACTGATACTGATATGGGCCTCGCCCCAAACTCATACTGATATGGGCCTCGCCCCCAGACTGATACTGATATGGGCCTCGCCCTAAACTGATACTGATATGAGCCTCGCCCCAAACTGATACTGATATGGGCCTCGCCCCAAACTGATACTGATATGGGCCTCGCCCCAAACTGATACTGATATGGGCCTCGCCCCAAACTGATACTGATATGGGCCTCAACCCTGGGACTTGTCCCCAAACCACTGATGTCATTTGATGCTTCTGATTGGATTTCATTTGCCGCTTCCTCTCTTTCTTCTTCAAAACCTGTGAACACAAAACAAACACAAAACACAAAAATGAATGCAAAATATGTTAGGTGTATGCATGCATGCATGAATGAGTTTCATATCCCGTTGGGTTAGGTCGTCCACCAATTCCCTTGGTGACTGCTCGGTCTTCTCTTCCTCTGGCAAAGTACTGCTTTAATTTATCCACATTGATCGGCTCGGTGAACTCATTTCCTTCCAAGTCTGACAGCCTCACTACCCTATTTCCCATTACTGAACGGTTATTCTGTCTTTTCTGCTTGCTTCTTTTGTGAATCCCCCATGTTCTGAGTGTCGCTGAATATCATGGTATCAGGGTTGAATGCTTTTCTCAAATATACTCATGTTACAGGTTGAAAGGAAAGGACTCATGCAAGTAAGTGAAATGAATGTCTTTATTATTATTCAGGAAAAGGTCCAAACTGTAGAGTTTCAATCAAGTCCCAAGATCAACAAACATGCATAAAAACGAGTTGAATACACAAAGGAGTAAGGCGGAATTCATACTCACATTGATGGGTTTTGATGAAATGAAGAATACAAGTCTTCAAGCTTCTCAAACTTGCAGTGATTGAGCTCCTTGTGCTGCTGGACTGCTCGGTAATGGACTGGTTTGCTTCCTCCATGTTCGGCCATGTGAGACTCCATTGAAACTCCAAGCTTCAAGCTTTCCAAGCTCACAAATTCGTTTCCCTATCACCTAAATATAACCCATGGTGTGTGCTAGCACTTCTTCATCTTCTTTGCTTCTCATTTGCTCGGTCAAACCAGAACAAAAACAAGAAGAAATCGGCATTGAAACCGTGAAGGAAGAAGAGAAAAGAGAGGGAGATGAAGAGATGCGTAAGTCTTGCATGTGAGAGAGAGAAGATAAAGCTTTTCATTTTTCTTATATATTTATTTCATTTACCAAGTAAAATAAAATAAATAAAATAAATAAACTTATGTATTACTTTAATACAAAAGTCTATTAATGCTTTTCATCATTTCTACTTTTTACTATAAGTCACATCATATCACTTTAATAAAGTGACATGTTGTCAAGTCACATCACTCAAAGTGACAATTGATTTGACGCATGATGTGATTAACGATTTGACGCTTGATGTGACTTGCGTGCCGCGCTCGAATTCGAAATGCGAATGCGCTCGCAATCACTCTCGGGCTCGGGTTCGCTAATTCCAAATTAACGAATTTTCCGTCGCGTCGTAATTAAATGATTACGCCTAACGAAATCACTATTCACATCGCTAACGAATTAATTCTAAATTAATTCGTTCGCCCGAATGAAAATCTAATTTTAATTCCGCGTCGAAATCCAATTTCTTATCATATATCGAATATATTATTTTATCGATTAATTCCAAATTAATCGTTCTCTCTCTTTAATTAATATTTTATCCCAGATAAAATATCTCCGCAATTAATCCCAGATTAATTTTCTCTCTCTTCTAATTAATCCTAGATTAATTAAGTGCGAGTTATACATCATCGGTGAATCTTCAGGAAGCGACCCATGAGATCTCCGGATATGTTGGCAGTAAATACGGTCGTCGGATAATCCGAACACGTAAGTACCTCGTACTATGTTTATACCGATTTACAAGACAAGGTTGGCTTCTAGCAAAGCGCTATGCCTACCCAATTCTCCAGAAATATTCTTACAGGAATATATAGATCTGTATCAAGCGTAGTATACCGTAGTATTGTGTATATCGGCCCAGTATCGGATAGTCACGTGCTAGGGCTGGGGCTGGATAAATGTCTGCCCCGTCCGAAGCACATGTCGGATGTCTGGTAACTAGTCTCTATAATCAGATATTCATGACCTGGTCATAATATCATGATTGGATGCGCATCATTCAAGAGCACTAGTACTGTATCCTGCGTGACATCATCTCCAATATGACTGAAGTGATACTTCCGTCTTGACATCACACCCAATACACTACGACTCTCTGATAAACCCAGAAGTGGTGTACACAGAACCGGTTAAAGCCCTGTACCACCAAGACCAAAGTCTACCGATTATCGCAAGTATTAGCGATGCAAGTCTCAGGTTAAGACTATACACACCTACCTTGATTTCGGCCTCCCATAGACACATAGTCATAATACCAATGGGATTCCGAGGGGTCTATCCAGAGCGAAGCTGTTTCCCGTACCATCGGTGAACACGACCTCCTATCGCACTTGCATAAGTATCCAATACTTATATATATGAGAACTATGCCGTTGTGCCCTCACAACGCACACAAGTGCAATACTAGCCTATTCCGCATTATCGATGTCCAGTCTCGATAATACTCCGGCTAGGGATATTTAATGATTAATCCTTAGTGGACTGATACTGTCTCATATCATCTCAATCCAGGAACTAATCATATAGACCTCTCTTCATTTATATATCTATGGTGATTTAATCACAAATGATGAGAGTGCAATTTCTTTGTCACATAGTTAATTTGCTACAACAACACAATGATCTGTGCAAATAGTGACGCTATGGGTCATTTTGTCCAACAATCTCCCACTTGGCACATAGCCAGTCACTCAAGTGTCCCACACCCGAACTATGTACGGTTCGCTCAAATTGCTGAGGAAAGGTTTTCGTCAGCGGATTTGCGTAATTATCTTCTGACGTGATTTATACGATCATCACATCGCCACGATGTATGATCCGAACGAATCAGATGATATAGAAGTATATATCTGGATCGTCAATGAGACCATTAATTCTTTAGCCTGTGCTGACGCCTAGCTCAGCCGCTAACAGAACTATATCTAATCTAATTAGATTTATTATCGATCCACATGGCTTCTATTGCTGCCTCGCAGCTGCAGCGCAAAATCCGCATTTGTTGTTAATTCGGCAACAGTTATCTTGCTCGGAATATTTCCAGCTTACTGTCCCGATATTCAAACTTTATAGTACCGCAGTAGTATTTACCGGTTTGGAAACTTGCAGCAGTGATCCCAGTCACTTCAAGTTCTCTATCTCCATAGTTTAAGACAATATCTTTAGTTCTCTCAGATACTAACAGATGTTCTTAATCTTCAATCCAGTGACTATCACTTGGATTGACCCGATTGTGACTCCATATGCTCAAGGCGTATGAGACACCATATCAAGTACATTTTAAATGTACAATTCAGAGAGAGTGTTAAACAACTCCAAATCTATCCCAGTAGATCTTTATTCCTCGAATAAAGGTTGTTACTCCCCAGAATTCTACGGAGAATTTCTATTGAAAGCCAAGCTTTCATCAATTGCTATATGGGAATTTCATTGTCAGTGCCCTCCCACTAACTCCTTATATACACAAGAATTATTTCGTTTTGAGTCAAATCATAAACCATTATGATTATTTCAAAACGTCAGTTCCAAGAACCTTATGCTTGTTTCAATCCAAACTGTTGGTTTCTTTTATATAGGTCCCAAACAAAGATTAAGCATGTGAAATACTATAAAGAATATATATTTAAACATGAAGTATGGCGGAATCATACTTACAATGCCTTGTGATGAAGTAGAAGATCAAATGGTAGAAGCTCCAAGTGGTGGAGGATTCGGCCAAGAGGAGGAAGAAGACTACAAGCTCCAAGCTTTGTGTATTCCTTGCTCTTTGATGGTTTCCCTATCACCTCTTTTGATCCCTTGCTTGTGCTAGCAAAAATGGAGAATGGATGATCAAATCTTCCTTTGCTCTTCCATGGAGAGTTTCGGCATTTTTGAGAGAGAAGAGAGAATTGTGTGATTGATTTATTTTGTTTTACCAAAAATCAATTTATATTTATGTTATAATTTATTAAATTAATAATAAATCTATGACATAAACCATGCAATGGCTTAGAGTGTCATACACTCAAACTCCATGCAATGCCTTTGAGTGAAATGCACACTATCACCATGCAATGCCTTAGAGTGTTTTATACACTATTAACATGCAATGCCATATCAATGACAAGTGTCATGTGGGCCCCACACGTTTCCCAATAAAAGTGGGCCCACGTCCACTCACGCGTTCGGGTTCGATATTTCCGAAATACCGAGCTAGCGTCGCGACGTTAATTAAATCGGATTTAAATAAATAATCGCTCCTAGCGAAATTATTATTTACGTCGCTTACGAATTAATTCTAAATTAACTCGTACGCCCGAATTAAAATCTAATTTTAATTTCGCGTCGAAATCGAATTTCGATTATTATATCGAATATAATAATTATATCGATTAATTCCAAATTAACCGTTCTCTCTCTCTAAATAAGGCACTTTATCCGAGACAAAGTTTCTCCGCAATTAATCCAAGATTAATTAAGTTCGAATCAAATA
>SKCR01001928.1:0-14479 GCA_019454045.1 Zanthoxylum bungeanum | reverse complement strand
AACTGAACTGATGAGAGTTGGTCCTCTTCTGAACCTTGCTCCCTTTCCGGAGTGCCATTTCCGGCATGCTAAACCTCATTCCTGAGGCGTCACGGTTGTGATAGTTGTCCATTTCTGAACCGTGCTCCATTTCCGGAGTGCATTTCTGGTATGCTAAACCTCATTTTCGAGGCGTCACTGATGTGATGGTGATCCATTTCCGAACCGTGCTCCATTTTCAGAGTGTTGTTTACGGCATGCTAAACCTCATTTCCGAGGCGTCGCTGATGTGATAGTGGTCCACATCCGAACCGTGCTCCATTTCCGGAGTGCCATTTTCGGCATGCTAAACCTCATTTTCGAGGCGTCGTTGATGTGATAGTGGTCCATTTCTGAACCGTGCTCCATTTCCGGAGTGCCATTTCCGGCATGGTAAACCTCATTTTCTAGGCATCGCTGATGTGATAGTGGTCCATTTTCGAACCGTACTCCATTTCCGGAGTGCCATTTCCGACATGCTAAACCTCATTTCTGAGGCGTTACTAATGTGATAGTGGTCCATTTCCGAACCGTGTTCCATTTCCGGCATGCTAAACCTCATTTCTGAGGCGTCGCTGATGTGATGGTGGTCTATTTCCGAACCGTTACTGTGAGGTGGTCCATTCCCGAACCGTTACTGTGAGGTGGTCCATTCTCGAACCGTTATTGTGAGGTGGTCTATTCCCGAACCGTTACTGTATGAGGTGGTCCATTCCCAAACCGTTACTGTGAAGTGGTCCATTCTCGAAACGTTACTGTGAGGTGGTCCATTCCCGAACCGTTACTGTGAGGCGGTCCATTCCCTAACCGTTACTGTGAGTTGGTCCATTCCCGAACCTTTACTGTGAGATGGTCCATTCCCGAACCGTTACTGAGTTGTACTGAATGTGGGCTTTTTTCCCTGGGCTTTGTTCCCGAATAGTTCTGATAATGTGGCTTTATTCTCGAACTTAACTGAATGTGGGCTTTGTTCTCTAATTGTGTTGAGAGTGGGATTTATTCCCGAAACTACTGATAATGTGGGCCTCGTCCCTGTGATTCATTCCCAAAACTACTGATAGTGTGGGCCTCAACCTTGGGATCCATTCCCGAAACTACTGATACTGTGGGCCTCGACCTTGGGATTCATTCCCCAAAACTGTTGATACTGTGGACCTCGATCCTGGGATTCGTTCTCGAAACTACCGATAATGTGGGCCTCGACCCTGGGATTCATTCCCCAAACTACTGATACTGTGGGCCTCGACCCTGGGATTCATTCCCCAAAACTGCCGATACTATGGACCTCGATCCTGGGATTCATTCTCGAACTGATGTGGGCCTCGGCCCTGGGATTCCTTCCCAAAACTGATACTGATGCGGGCCTCAACCCTGGGATTCATTCACGAACTGCTGATAATGTGGGCCTCGACCCTGGGATTCATTCCCGAAACAGCTGATCATGTGGGCCTCAACCCTGGGATTCCTTTCCGAAACTGATACTGATGCGGGCCTCAACCCTGGGATTCATTCCCAAAACTGATACTGATGCAGGCCTCAACCCTGGGATTAATTCCCGAAACTGGTACTGATCATGTAGGCCTCAACCCTGGGATTCATTCTTGAAGACTGCTGATAATGTGGGCCTCAACCCTGGGATTCATTCCGAAACTGATACTGAGGCAGGCCTCAACCCTGGGATTCATTCCCGAAACTGATGATCCTATGTTGTTGCTTTTGGTTGGCTTACATTTTCCGCTCTCTTCTTTTCTTCAAAACCTACGAACAAAAACAAAATAAAAAAAATGCGTGTATGTGACGTGTATGCATGTATGCATGGATGTATTTCATATTCCGATGGGTTAGGCCTTCCTTGTGCTCCTTGGTGCTTCCTGCATACAAATGTCTTCGGTCGCCCCCAGGGCCTGCTTACAATTTCCTTCTGTCAGTTCTTCTTTGGTGATTGCTCAGTTTTCTTTTGTCTCATGGCTCAAGTTCTCGATACATCCCTTATTCGCGGGGTGGTAGACTGGTCGCCCCCAGACTTGGCTTAGCTTTCTGCTCCTTGCTACTTACACTAGGTCAAAGTAGATCATGTGATGTGACGTTCCATATCAACATACTATATTGCCTCTTACGGAATAGTCCCAATAGTTATACATATTATTGCCCTCAAAGAATGCCCAGTATTGAAACTAGAGAACCTTCAAAACATTCAATGCAACTCCAATCCAAGTCTTTGAATAATTGATCTAAGCCAAACTCAAAGTGTGTGTGAGCAAAGGTTCATTTGCAGATTCATCCCCATGTAAGCCAACTCAATGATTTCGTCAAAAGATTGGGATCGATGGATCAAACCAACCTAGATGTCTTAATTATGCCTGCAGTTACTTTTCTGTGCTCAATGTGGTATGATTTTCTTTTTCTTTTGTCTCTCTCTTTTTTTCCTTTCATTTTGAACTTCTTCTTTTTTTCTTTTCTTTTTTTTTTCTTTTTTTTTTTTTTCTTTTTTTTTCAACACACCTACCCTTTAAGGTAACATTTCTTCTCATGGTGGTCTTAATACTCGCCCATGGGTAGCTTCACACTTATCGGTTATAGGTGGTTCAATTCTTTTCTTTAGAGACTTTTCTTTCATTTTCAACCATACCACACATCATAACACAAGCAAATCAGGATAGACATTTAGGCGAACGGTCATTCACCGACCTACAATTTCTTCAACTAGTCATTTTGCTAACTACTCAGGTTTTCACTGCTAAGAACCATAATCAAGTGCTTACGAGTCTAACATAGATCAAATACTCAAAGTATCAGATAAAAGCACATCAAGAGTTTATCATTTCTAAGATTTCACCCTAAAGCAAACGATTTCATCATTGGACTTATGCATAACTATTAGGGACTAAGAACAAACAACAATTTTTTTCTTCTTCTTTTTTTTCTCTTTTTTTTTCTTTTTTTTTCTTTTTTTTTTGGCCCACCATGGTCTTTCTATCATTGCCGTAAAATTTTCTGTTTTTCGGCTTCCTTTTCCCGATATCCATGTTTGCTAAACTCTTATGACAAATCTTTTTTTTTTTCTAACCCAACGGATCTATGATGACTTTTAAGACACGGGGTTAACATGATATGTGTATGATGTAGGAGTATAGACAAAGGCTCCCGCCGTGAAGGGTTGCCCACAACTAGGTCTCCCCACTCAAGGGTTCGAGCGACCAAGTAAGCACACCTTTTTTATACGCTAAGGTACGTGCCAACGAGTGATGATATGTGAATGACTGTCAAATGGATTTCTTATTGAAGATTCCCCAGAGGGAGGGTGGAGCGAACTCTCTTAAATACCCTTGCCTCTTAGGCTCTTATCACTTTGGTGACAAGAATAAACAATAGGTCCTCCAAATTAGTCCATTATGGTAAGCTTCGAGTAAATAATTATCTAGGTGCCTTCACAGCTTTTCCTTATAGAAAGGTAGTGAATTAGGGAAGACACCAAACCATTACCTAGCTCTAATAGTGCCTTTGATTAAACCTCTTCAACCCACTGTAGACACGGTTAACTAAAATAAAAATCAAAAACATTACAAGACATTATTTCAGGGCCGATTCTCTATCCTCAATGGAGTCGCCAGACTATAGGACACAGAAATTGGCGACGCTGTTCCAAGCTCACGGCCTGGTCTGGAGTACGGAGTAGCCCACGGGGACTAAACCGGAGAATAATAGAGTCGCCACCCAGCGTGAAATGGGAAATGATTTAAGGCCGCACTCACCCCTCGCGAGTGAATACCTCAAACCGTTGGGTTCAGAATGGTCCCTTACTTATGCCTCTTGTAATGAATGGATTTAAGTGATAATATAACCAAGTCTACACAACATACATACGCAAGAATAACCTACATCTAAGTTTGCATACAACCTACATCTAAGTTCGCATACAACCTATATCTAAGTTCGCATGCATAAGAGTAAATCGACATAACGGCAATCACATAATTTCATGAGCATATTAAATTGATAAGTGCGGAAACATAAATAAATAATAATTATCTAAACATAAATATTAAAGAGAGATAATTAAACTCCTAATGCGAAAGAAATAACTAAATCATGCATGGAAATAACGTGATATTTCTAATGAATCATGGATAAAAACAAGATTAGATAAAACAAAATTTGTGCGTTTCTCAAGTAGTACGTGGAGTTGTATCCCAAGTACATACCACACTACCGTCCATTCAGATTCGATTATGAAATTTACATCTGGGTTTCCATCCGATATACCACGAGAGATAGCACAAAATCATTCATCCCACAATAATAACATACATAACCAACAAGAAGCATGCGAAGAAATAATAATAAATAACTGAAAAAGATGAACGAAATAAATAAAAGGGTGCCCTCAGGTCTTACCTTTTAAGTCGCCTCTTGGAAGTGCGTTACGCGGCCATCGGAAGGGTTAATACTCCGCAACTCCTCCGGTTCACTGGTTCAATGTCTTCCTTCGTCGCCTCACTGTTTTGGGCTGCTGTTTTGCTCGCTGTTTGGGGACGATTTCGGTTCATTGTTTTGGCTGTTTTGGAGTATGTTTGTTCACTGTTTTTGTCTCAATTGAAGGGGTGATTTTCAAGATTATTTTGGGGACTGCAGGGGGCTATTTAAGGGACTGTTTTGCTCACTCTTTTTGGGTGATTAACGTATTAGACAATTATGACCCATAGCGTCACTATTTGTAAAAGACATTGTGGTATAAATTAATTATGTAGCAATGGAAATTACATTTTATCATTTTGTAATTTGATTACTTAAATATATAAATGATAAAACTCCATATGATTAGTTCCGGATTATAAGATATGAGACATTATCAATCCATAAGGGTTTAATCATTAAATATCCCTAGTCGTAGTATTATCGATAATGCGGAATAGACTAGTATTGCACTTATGCGTGTTATGGAAGTGTAACAACATATTTCTCATATATTTAAGTATTGGATACTTATGCAAGTTTGATAGGAGGTTGTGTTTACCGATGGTACGGAAACAGCTTCGCTCTGGATAGACCCCGCTGAATCCCATTGGTAGTATGACTATGTGTCTATGGGAATCCGCATCAGGGTAGGTGTATTTGGTCTTAACCTGAAACTTGCATCGCTAGTACTTGCGACAATCAATACGCTTTGGTTTTGGTCATCCAGGACTTTAACAGGTTCTGTGTACGCCTCTTCTGGGTTTATTGAGAATCGTAGTGTATTGGGTGTGATGTCAAGATGGAAGTATCACTTCAGTCATATGGAGATGATGATCACACAGGGATACAGAACTGGTACTCTAAATGGTTGCAACCATCGGGATAATATGACATGGTCATGATTATCCAATTAAAGAGACTAGTTGCTTGTAATCTGATATATGCTTCGTACGGGGCAGACACTATTCCAGCCCCAGGCCTTGCATGTGACATCTGATAATGGATCGCTATACGCAATACTACGTATACTACGCCTGAAAAAGATTATATATTCCTTTAAGAATATTTCTGGAGAATTGGGTAGGCACGATGCTTTGCTAGAAGCCAACCATGTCTCGTAAATCGGTAAAAATATGGTACGAGGTACGCATGTGTTCGGATAGTCCGACGACCGGATTTACTGCCAACATATCCAGGGATCTCATGGGTCGCTTCCCGTAGATTCACCGATGACGTATGATTCGAACATAATTAATCTGGGATTAATTACAGAGAGATTTTATCTGAGATAAAATACTAATTGAAGAGAGAGAACGATTAATTTGGAATTAATCGATAAAATAATATATTCGATATATTAAACGAAATTAGATTTCAAAACGGAATTAAAATTGGATTTTAATTCAGGCTAACGAATTGATTTAGAATTAATTCACGAGCGACGTGAATAGTAATTTTGCTAGGCATAATTTTTAATTAAATTTGATTTAATTACGTCGCAACGAAAAGTTGTTAATTCGGAATTACGAACCTGATCCCGGAATGTGTTTGCGGGCCCACTCGCATTTTGAATTAAAGTGCGGCCCATAAGTCACATCGAACGTCACATCGCTTGTCACTTTAGTGATGGAAGTCATGTCACCTTTTTGTGATTGAAAACCAATCACTATTCATGATGGTGGTAGATTGAGGCATTGAATGCCATTTTCCCTCCAATTTTGCTTTATGCTTTTTGAAAAGCATATACCAAAATTGGTGAGAGTTTTTGGTTAATGGTTTTTGGAAAACAAAACAAACAAATTGAAAACAACTCTCTCTCTCCAAAACAAAAAACCGTGAGCTTCACAAGGTGAAAAGGAAATTTTGTAGCAATTTTTCCTAAGCTAGCACTTGAAGGAATTCATACAAAGGTGATAGGGAAACTCCTCCCATGAGCTTGGAATCGAGATCAAAGCTTGGAGCTTGGATTCAACTTTCAAAAGTGGAAGCTTGGAGACTTCTCAAAAGCAAAAATTTTTGATATCAACACTTCCAAAATCCGTTCTTTGTAAGTATGATTACGCCATACTTCTTTATGTATTCACTTTATTTTCATTGCTTATATTGATCTTGGATTGTCTTAGAGGCCAACAATGGTATCAGAGCCTTGATGAGCATGAAATATGATTAGGGTTAATATATTAAAATTTGGGTAAATTTGATTTGAGCATGTTTTAATCAAATTGTTTGTTTAAGTGTGCTTGTATGTTAATAACTTGGAGTTATGCATGATCAATTTGACGAAAATTGAATTGGATTAATTTTCCCTAATTATTTTGGCTTGGCCGAATGTAATATGCCCTAAAAGTCATGGTATTTTTTGTTTTTTGATCATTGGATGAGTTGAAAGACATGGATAAATTGATTTAAGATTCAATCGGATTGATATCGGAATCGGATATAAAAATCGCAAAATGACGTGAGCTTCAATAGCATGAAATGAGATGATTTTTTGTTTCAATAATGTTGGACATGTGTTGAACAAATTAAAGCAAGATTAATTAATTAAATTGATTTTTGAAAATGTTAATTTAGATAATTAATTAATGTAATACACTTTAATTAATTAAATTATGAAATTTGGATTTTAGAATTTGATTAATTGGGCTTAATTTAGAATTGGGCTTAAAATGTTGTATTTGGGCCTTATGGGCTTGGTTGGGCCAAGTTGGTTTAGGTCAATTGGATTGGATCCAAATTGGGCCTAAATCATTCCATTAAGTCCAATATAAGAAATGGGCCTTTTATGTTTAATTGGGCCTAATGGGCCTAAATTGGTTTCTTGGAAAATAAGGTGATTCCTTAATTGGGCTTTGGTATTTGGGTTTGACCCATATCGACCAAACTCCATGCCTTAAGAAATTAATTGAAAGTCCATTGGACTTTAATTAAACGACATTGGATGTTAATTGGGCTTAGAGACCCATTTAGATTAGATTTGGAATCTAAGTCTTAAAGGCGCATTTAAAAGTGAGTTATTTAATTTGGAATTAAATATAGAATTAGTATTGAATACGAATTAAATTAGGTTTAAATTGTAGTTTGATATAATTCAAGAATTCATACTTTAAGTACTTATTCTTAAACGAGTTGGACTCGCGCAAAATCAAATCGTTGTTTGAACATTGGATGATCACTTTATTCAAGATTAATGATTGGATTAGATTGATTGAATAACATGTTTTGTGTGAATACATGAATGTGTTGAATGAATAATGCATATCGGATGGATATTAGAAGGGAAATGGCAATTTTGGAAATTGTTGTAAATTTAGAATTTATTAAATTGGACATGCGTGTCTAGCCTTATCTCTTTTGATTCTTTGTAATTCTCTTCTCACCTAATTCCCCTCAATGTTAATGAGGTTTCTTTAATTGTATTATGTAATTAGGTAGAAGTCGGAATAGTGCTAGCCGGGGAGAGGAAATGAAGTGATTTGTTCTAGGAACAATCTGTAAGATATTCATCCGCATATCATTATTAATTTATTTTTGTGCCTTATTAGCTTTTAGAATGCATGCTTAAGGGTGTATGATGAGACCTAACCAAAGATAATAAATTGGTTGCCAATTTACGCGAAAACCCTCAATAAATATTAAGTGTTTTCCTTCCATTGAGTGATTCTTACTCAAGATCCAAGATTGGCACTGGTTTGTTGGCCAAAGTCAAGACCTTTGTCCATCGCGGATGTGTTTGAATCATGAAGCTTTGTTCCATATCGTATGTCTTGTCCAAGTTGTGATTTGTTGGCAAAGTCAAGATCATTTTTCTTTTCCATCGACATCGATTACGAAGCTTCCAAAGTCAATGGGTTTCGCTTAACTGGAATCATTAAGCTTGTTGTGCCAAAGCCAAGGCTTAGTTTTAAGAGGAAAAAGGTTAGGAAATATATTGGATATATTGGCATATATATTGTATATATGTTTCGGACTTGGTGGTCCACCTACCGGATCTAGGAATTGGATGAGATCCAATTGATCTTAGAGATCTACCTGGTTAAATATCATACAGCTTGTTGGCCAAAGTCAAGGTTTTGTGTTATTTAACGGGATCCTAGCCCACTAGGAAACTAGGTTTCCCGAGTACTCAACAGAGGGTTAGAGGCTCGCCGAAAAATAGTGGGAGGCTAGTATTGAATTTGCAATTTCATTCAAATACTTAGCTTTACGCGCTTTCAAATTATTTCGTAAATTATTTTTTTATTAGTTGGACTAATATATTATTATTTTTCTTGTAACAGTTAGATTGTACCCATACATCGTTAATCAAATAGTTGGACTATTGCGGTTAAGATGATAGGAAAGTTAAGCATTATGGATATTGTCATGGGCGACAATGTCTTTAATGGCACAAACTTTCAAGACTGGGATATGAATATCAGAATTGTTTTGGGATCCGAGAAGTTACCCATACATCGTTAATCGAATAGTTCGACTATTACGGTTAAGATGACAGGAAAGTTAAGCATTATGGATATTGTCATGGGCGACAACGTCTTTAATGGCACAAACTTTCAAGACTGGGATATGAATCTCAGAATTGTTCTGGGATTCGAGAAGTTACTCTACATTATAGAGTGACCTCTTGGGCCTAAGCCCCGACCTGATCAGTTGCTTGAGCTAGAACTTTGGAAGACTTATAGCGAAGACAATGTAACTGCTTAATCGATAATGCTTGCTGCTATGACTCCGCAATTCCGTCGTCAAAACAAGGGATTGGATCTCTATGAGATGATGGCGAAGTTGCATGATCTTCATCGATCTAACCTTAGATCGCAAAGATATGAGTTTCAGAATAAGCTCTTCCGCGCTCGCATGTCAGAGGGTACATCTGTTAAGCACCATGAGTCACAGATGATTGCTGACATTGAGCAACTCGGACAGATGGGCATCGTCTTCGAGGCTGAGACTTCAGTAGATTTGATTATACAGTCTCTCCCCGACACTTGGAGTAGGTTCATCATGAACTACAACATGTTGAACCAAGACCAAACTCTTGGAGAGTTGATGTCCACTCTGCGTGAAGCAAAAAAAGAGCTCCTTAAGGGCAAGAAGCGCGAGGAGCACTTTGCTTTAACATCTCAGGCTCCGTGGGCTTGGCCCAAGGCGACTGGAGGTGTTAAGAAGAAGAAGCATAAGAAGAAAGGCAAGGCCAAATCGTCAAAACCTTCTGGGAAGGGTAAGGACAAATCCCAAGATGTATGTCTGCAGTGCAGGAAGCGGGGTCACTGGAAGCGTGAATGCCGCGAGTACAAGACACACATGAAGGAAATCAAAGCGGGCAAGGCACCGGCTTCAGGTATGTTTGTTATAGAAATAAACATGTCTACTACTAGTTTTAAAAATATGATTTTTGATTCTAGTTGTGGAACTCATATATGTACTGATGTGCAGGATCTACAGATTAATAGGAGACTGGCCTCATGAGAGATTGACCTCCGAGTTAGAAATGGGACACAGGTCGCCGTTTTGGCCGTTGGCACTTCTGTTTTGGAACTGCCCTCGGGGCATGTACTTAAACTTACAGACTGTTATTATGTACCTAGTTTGACTAGGAATATTATTTCTGTATCTATGTTAGCCCAATGTGGGAACACTTTTGTATTTAGAAACACTGGGTGTTTTATGTATAAAATTGACATGGAAATTTGCACTGCTGATGTAAATAATGGTCTATATATTTTGAATATGAATCAATCTCAAACATATAATGTAACAAAAAAAGGCTTAAAGTAAGTAACAAAGATGAGACTTACATGTGGCATTGTCGTCTGGGATACATAAACAAGACATGTATATCCACACTTTCGAAGAGTGGGTACTTGACGGATTTGATCCAAATTCATATGACGTCTGCGAATCTTGTTTATTAGGCAAGATGCCTAAATCACCTTTTAGCGGTAAAGGTGTACGTGCCACAAAACTGTTAGCCCTCGTTCATAGTGACGTTGTGGGCCCATGTCTAGCCAGGCTAGAGGTGGATATGAATACTTCGTAACCTTTACAAATGATGCATCGCATTATGGTTATGTGTATCTTATGAGACACAAGTCGGAAACTTTTGAGAAATTCAAAGAGTTTCGACACGAAGTAGAAAAACAGACTGGCAAAAGTATTAAGACATTACGGTCGTACCGTGTTGGCGAATACTTAAGCAATGAGTTTCTTGATTACTTGAAAGAATATGGTATTCTTTCACAGTGGCTCCTCCCGGAACATCGCAATTAAACGGTGTGTCCGAACGGAGAAACCAAACTTTGTTAGACATGGTAAGGTCTACGATGAGTCACACAAAGCTACCTATTTCCTTTGGGGATATGTATTGAACGGTGCAATATTTATTTTGAATAAGGTTCCGTCAAAGTCTGTTCAACAGACTCCGTATGAAATATAGACTGGAAAGAAATCGGGTTTCTCATTCCTGAAGATTTGGGGTTGCTGGCATACGTCAACGTTGGAAGGTACCAAACTAGAACCCAAATCGGATAAATGCCTATTTGTAGGATATCCTAGGGAAACCAAAGGATATTACTTCTATCACCCATAAGAGAACAAAGTATTTGTTGCTCTACATGCGGTTTTCCTTGAGAAGGAATTCCTAAATGCAGTGATAAGTGGGAAGAAAGTAGAACTCGATGAAAATCAGAGTGATACTATTCCTGGCACAGAATCCTTAACGAAACATGAATAGTCCATCAGGGATGAGACTATACCACAATCTTTGAATACACAAGGACCGTGTAGGTCGGAGAGAGTCAGAAAACAACCTGAGAGGTATGGGTTTCTAATCTCACCTCATGTGGATATTAATTTTATTGAGGAAGATGAGCTGGCTACGTATGAGGAAGCGATACAATGTATCAACTCTGGTTTATGGCAAGATGTCATGAATTCCGAAATGGATTCCATGTACACCAACCAAGTTCAGACACTGGTTGTTGCACCAGAAGGCGTAAAGCCTATTGGATGCAAATGGGTCATCAAGAGGAAGACAGACATGGATGGCAACATACAAACGTACAAAGCTAGGCTTGTAGCGAAAGGGTATCGTCAACGACATGGTGTCGATTACGATGAAATTTTTTCACCCATTGCCATGATTAAATCCATTCGGATAATGCTTGCTATTGCTGCATATTTCGATTACGAGATATGGCAGATGGATGTCAAAATCGCTTTCCTTAACGGAAACCTTTTGGAGGATGTTTTTATGCAACAGCCTGACGGTTTTGTCATACCAAAACTTGCAAACAAGATTTGTAAGTTAAATCGATCCATTTATGGATTGAAGCAACGCATCGCATTCTTGGAATCAACGTTTTGATGAGATCATAAAAGAATATGATTTCGTTCAAAATGAGGGTGATCCTTGTGTATATAAGAAGGTTAGTGGGAGAGCACTGACATTCATTGTCCTTTACGTTGATGATGTATTGCTATTGGCAATGACATTCCCATGTTAACATTGGTGAAAGTTGGCTTTCATTAAATTCTCTATGAAGGATCTGGGAAAAAGCAGCCTTATTCTAGGAATAAAGATCTATCGGGATAGATCTAGAAAGCTTCTAGGACTCTCCTAGAGCACGTACATTGACAAAGTGTTGAGGAGATTCAACATGGATCAGTCCAAGAGGGGACTGTTACCAGTGTCACATGCGTCACTCACTCTATCTAAGGACATGTGTCCTAAAACTCAAGATGAGAGAGACAACATGAGTCAGATACCGTTCGCCTCGGCGTCGGATCGATCATGTATGCCATGATATGTACGCGACCTGATGTCTCGTATGCTTTGAGCATGGTAGTCGCTATCAGGTCGATCCAGGTGAAGGTCACTGGATGGCGATTAAGAATATCCTAAAGTATCTTAGACGAACTAAGGATGCTTTCTTAATCTATGGAGATGGAGAACTTGAGGTAACTGGGTATACCGATGCAAGTTTCCCAACCGATAAAGACGATTGTAAGTCGCAATCCGGGTACATATTTTGTTTGAATAACGATGCAGTAAGCTGGAAATCTTACAAGCAAGAGACTGTTGCCGATTCAAACCAGAAGCGAAGTATATTGCTGCAGCTGAAGCAACAAAAAGAGGCAGTTTGGATCCATAAATTCTTAATTGGATTATAAGTAGTTACGTTAGCAGCTGAGCCCGTTCCATTGTATTATGACAATAACGGGACTATAGCGCAGGCTAAGGAACTGTGATCTCATCAACGATTCAAGCATGTTCTTTGACGTTTCCATCTGATTCATACATCGTGGCGATGTGAAGATCGAGAAGGTCGCATGAGGACAACATTGCAGATCCGCTGACGAAAGCTGTTCCTCAGCAAAAGTTTGAGCGACATGTACATAGTTCAGGTATTAGATGCTTGAGTGACTGGCTATAGGACAAGTCGGAGATTGTTAGACAATTATAACCCATAGTGTCACTATTTGTAAAAGACATTGTGGTTTTTGTACAAATTAATTATGTAGCAATGGAAATTGCATTTTATCATTTGTAATTTGATTACTTAAATATATAAATGATAAAAGTCTCTATGATTAGTTCTGAATTATAATATATGAGACAGTATCAATCCATAAAGGTTTAATCATTAAATATCCCTAGTCGTCGTATTATCGAGACTAGACATCGATAATACGGAATAGACTAGTATTGCACTTGTGCGTGTTATGGAAGCGTAACAGCATAGTTCTCATATATTTAAGTATTGGATATTTATGCAAGTGTGATAGGAGGTTGTGTTTACCGATGGTACGGAAACAGCTTCGCTCTGGATAGACCCCGCAGAATCTCATTGGTAGTATGACTATGTGTCTATGGGAATCCACATCAGGGTAGGTGTATTTGGTCTTAACCTGAGACTTGCATCGCTAGTACTTGCGACAATCAATACGCTTTGGTTTTGGTCGTCCAGGACTTTAACAGGTTCTGTGTACGCCTCTTCTGGGTTTATTGAGAATCGTAGTGTATTGGGTGTGATGTCAATATGGAAGTATCACTTCAGTCATATGGAGATGATGATCACGCAGGGATACAGAACTGGTACTCTAAATGGTTGCAACCATCGGGATAATATGACATGGTCATGATTATCCATTTAAAAAGACTAGTTACTTGTAATCTAATATATGCTTCGTATGGGGCAGACACTATTCCAGCCCCAGGCCTTGCATGTGACATCTGATACCGGGTACGCACGTGTTCAGATAGTCTGACGACCGAATTTACTGTCAACATATCCAGGGATCTCATGGGTCGCTTCCCGAAGATTCACCGATGACGTATGATTCGAACATAATTAATCTGGGATTAATTACGGAGAGATTTTATCTGGGATAAAATACTAATTGAAGAGAGAGAATGATTAATTTGGAATTAATCGATAAAATAATATATTCGATATATTAAACGAAATTAGATTTCGACGCGGAATTAAAATTGGATTTTAATTCGGGCTAATGAATTGATTTAGCATTAATTCGCGAGCGATGTGAATAGTAATTTTGCTATGCATAATTATTTAATTAAATTTGATTTAATTACGTCGCAACGGAAAGTTCGTTAATTCGGAATTAACGAACCCGAGCCCGGAATGTGTTTGTGGGCCCACTCGCATTTTGAATTAAAGTGCGGCCCATAAGTCACATCGCACGTCACATCGCTTGTCACTTTAGTGATGGAAGTCATGTCACCTTTTTATGATTGACAACCAGTCACTATTCATGATGGTGGTAGATGGAGGAATTGAATGCCATTTTCCCTCCAATTTTTCATTATGCTTTTTGGAAAAGCATATACCAAAATTGGTGAGAGTTTTTGGTTATGGTTTTGGAAACAAAACAAAAAAAAATTGAAAACAACTATCTCTCTCCAAAACACAAAACCGTGAGCTTCATAAGGTGAAAAGTAAATTTTGTAGCATTTTTCCTAAGCTAGCACTTGAAGGAATTCATA
>SKCR01001927.1:0-14504 GCA_019454045.1 Zanthoxylum bungeanum | reverse complement strand
GTACATGTATTTACTTCTACCCGTTACACCACATTTCTAAAGAAACCTCATTTACATTGAGGGAATAGGTGAGAAGAGAATACAAAGAATATGGAGGTGATAAACTGGACACGCAGGTCCAATTAATAAATCAAATTTATTACAACAATTTCTAAAATTGTCCCACCCATCTAATATCCATCCGATATACATTATTCATGCATCGCAACCATGTATTCACACAAGCATGTTATCAATCAATCTAATCAAATTAATTAATCTGATAATTAGTGACCATCCAATGTTCAAACAACGATTTGATTTTGCTCGAGTCAAACTCGTTTTGCGAATAAGTACTCAAAGTACGAATTCTCAAATTAAATAAACTACATCATTAAATCCAATTAATATGCATTCAATCTAATTCGATTATTTAATTCCAAATTAAACATTACACTTTAATTACGAACCTTTACGACTTAAATTCCAAATTTAATCGTTACGGGTCTCAAAGCCCGATTAACGTCCAACGTCAATTTAATTAAAGTCCAATGGGCTTTTAATTAATTTATTAAGGCGTGGACTTTTGGTCAACTCGGGTCAAACCGAATACCAAAGTCCAATCCGGGAATTACCCCAATAAGCCCAGAAATCAATTTTGGCCCATTACGCCCAATTAAACTTTAAAGGTCCATTAGTCGCATTTGGGCTTTATGGAAGCGGTTTTGGGCCCAATGGATCCAACTAATTTTGCATAAACCCAACTTTGTACAACAAATCCCAACAAGCCCAATTACAACACTTAAGCCCAATTTCACAAAATAGGCCCAAAATAATTAAATCATAAAATTCCAATTCCCAATTTAATTACCAAAGTGTATAACATGATTAATTACCCAAATTAACATTTCTAAAACATCAATATACACAATTAATCATGCTCATTTATATTAAATCATGTCCAACATAATTTAATTAAAATCAAACCCAATTACATGCTATAAGCTCTCGGCAATGGTTGGGATTTTGTGTCCGATTCGGTTTCAATCCAATTAAATCGACAATCGACATTAAATCAACATCCTCAATCATTTCAAGTCATCCAAGGATCAACGAAACAAAAAATCACCAAGATACTTAGGGCTATAACTCTCGGATTTTAGGGTTTATTATGCCAAATTACAAATCCAATCCAATTGAATCAAATTCAACATTAAATAAATATTCCCTAATGATTTCCAACACATCTAATGAATCAAAAAATCAAAATTCCAAGACATTTAGGATCATCAACCATTCGGCCAACACATCCAATTTTGGGGAAAATTGTTCCAAATCAATTTTCTTGAAATTGATCAAATCAAACTTCAATTAAACATGTATTAAGCATACTCAAACATCCAATTCATCCAAATCATGCTCAAATACATTTTACCCAAATTTTAAGCCATAAACTTTTTCATGCTCAAACCTTGCTCTAGATGCCATTGTTGGTTTCTATTAAGGTCCCAAGATCATAAAAAAGCATGAAATAAGTGTTAATACAAATCAACGAATTTGCGAAATACTCACATCGATCGGTTGAGAGACGCGGAAAGCAACGAAACTCCATTTTCTACATTGGACTGCATTCGGCAGTGAACAGATTTCCTCATTGTTTTCGGCCTTCAATCAACAAGAATCCAAGCTCCAAGCTTCGTCATTCCCAGCTCATGGGTGGACTTCCCTATCACCTTCGCATGTCTCGTAAGTGTGCTAGCACTTGTGATTTTGCCACAAAATCCCACTATTGCTTCCATTCACTGCTCGGTTTTGAGCAAAACCAGAAGAAGAAAATGGCAGTGAGCTGCCGTGAGAGAGAGAGAAGCAATCAAGGAGAGAGAGAGGTAATTGTTACATCAAAAAAATAGTAAATGATTTTCCAAATCATATACACAATTTTTCCCTCCAAAAGTCAAAGCTAATAAAGGCTCTAACCACTCCCATCACTCAATCACATCAATCACAAGTTGTCAAGTCACATCACTCAAAGTGACAAGTGATTTGACGCTTGATGCGACTAATGATTTGACGCTTGATTTGACTTGCGTGCCGTACTCAAATTCGAAATGCGAATGCGCTCGCAAATAATCCCGGGCTCGGGTTCGCTAATTCCAAATTAACGAATTTTCCGTTGCGTCGTAATTAAATGATTACGCCTAGCGAAATCACTATTCACGTCGCTAACGAATTAATTCGTTCGCCCGAATTAAAATCCAATTTTAATTCCGCGTCGAAATCTAAGTTCGTTTAATATATCAAATATATTAATTTATCGAATAATTCCAAATAATCGTTATCTCTCTTTAATTGATATTTTATCCCAGATAAAATATCTCCGCAATTAATCCCAGATTAATTTTCTCTCTCTTCTTATTAATCCCAGATTAATTCCAATTAATCATTATCTCTCTTTAATTGATATTTTATCCCAGATAAAATATCTCCGCAATTAATCCCAGATTAATTTTCTCTCTCTCTCTAATTAATCCCAGATGAATCTAGAGTGCGAGTCATACATCATCGGTGAATCTTTAGGAAGCGACCCATGAGATCCCCGGATATGTTGGCAGTAAATTCGATCGTCGGACTATCCGAACACGTAAGTACCTCGTACTATATTTTACCGATTTACAAGACAAAGTTGGCTTCTAGCAAAGCGCCATGCCTACCCAATTCTCCGGAAATATCCTTACAGAATAAAGGATCTTTATCAGGCATAGTATACATAGTATTGCGTATTTCTGTCCAGTATCGGATGATCACGTGCTAGGCCTGGGGCTGGAATTGTGTCTGCCCCGTACGAAACACATGTCGGATGTCTGGTAACTAGTCTCTTAAATCGGATAAACATGATCTTGTCATTTTATCCCGATGACTGCAGTACTTAAGAGTACTAGTACCTATCTGACCATCATCCTCATATGACTGGAGTGACACTTTCGTCTTGACATCACACCCAACACACTACGATTCTCAATATACCCAGCATTGGCGTACACAGAACATGTTAAAGCCCTGGACGACCGCAACCAAAGTATATTGATTGTCGCAAGTATTAGCGGTGCAAGTCTCAAGTTAAGACCAAATACACCTACCCTGATTTCGGACTTCCATAGACATATAATCATACTACCAATGGAATTCCGAGGGGGTCTATCCAGAGCGAAGCTGTTTCCCGTACCATCGGTAAAACACAACCTCCTATTACACTTGCATGAGTATCCTATACCCAAATATATGAGAACTATGCTGTTGTGCCCTCACAACGCGCACAAGTGTAATACTAGTCTTTTACGCATTTATCGATGTCCAATCTCGACAATGCTCTGACTAGGGATAGTTAATGATTTATCCTTCGTGGACTGATACTGTCTCATATCATTCTCGTCCAAGAAAAAATTATGGGGACCTCTCATTATTTATACATCTATGTGATCTAATCACAAATGATAAGAGTGCAATCTCCTTTGTCACATAGTTAATTTGTACAACAACACCATGATCTGTACAAATAGTGACGATATGGGTCATAATTGTCCAACAAAGACTTCCCACTGCTTCTCTCTTCTTCCAGATGGTTAATGTTATCGTGTGTCTGCCTCGTTAAAATCTTACCGGTAAAACCCAATTGGGATAATTCCGGACGGGAAAAAAAAAGATTACAGCCCACGATGACCAAGATAATAAAAGCTTTATTTGTCTGAAATCATCTTCGTACACGTTTGGACTACCAACCCTACATACTGATCATGTTGCTTCTAATTCTCATCCCATCAAAAATTCGTTGATGAAGTCAAGCTTCATTGAAATGTTGACGTTGAAGTCGACTTGAAACTCGGTGGCGGTCTTCTTGGAATTCTCCTTTGGTTTCCACCGTCTCAGTCTCTTCGGATTCTCCAAAACTCAGGTCACTTCGGTTTTTTCACAACTCTTTTCAATGAGACTTGAGTCTTCTGCCATCCAACAAGCTTCTTACTCCATTCGATCACTAATCTCTTTCAGTTCTTACAAACAAAACACAAGAAAAAGACATTGCAATAACATTCATACTTCAATGAATGAGATTATATGTCTGAGTCGATAACATTATATAAATTTTTGTAGTGATTTGAGCACACGATATCGAAATAAAGCAACATCATACACACTATCACATACGAGTCCTCGTTTCTGATAAAATGGCTCAACTTATGTACTTATGCATAAGTTTTCACTTTTATGATATCCCAACATTATTTGTGTAACAACTCTACACAAGCGATTGTGTATTAGTTTTCGTGTCTAATTTTAGTTGCAACTCTATACAAGCTCTTGTGCATGAGTGCTTCCAATTTCGATCACTAATTTATACACGCTTTTGTGCGCGAGTTTTCATTTTTGATTTCATAACTTTTCCATAAGAGACGTCATACTCGCGTACGTGAATGGGTTTCATTCAGACAAAGCGATAAGGATCTCAGTTGATTGGGTTGTGAATGGACTGCTTGTTCTCTTCACCTTGGCTCCCTGCCTAAACCCTCCACCTCAGGACGCTTGGCGCAGCCAATCGGGTCTCTCGAAGATGAACACACACGATCAATTAGCCTATATTGGGGCTAATTACTCATGAGTTCCCCTCTGGGACAACTATAGCTGCTCTGACATCACTAGCAACTACCTCATCCTCATGATCAATTTAAGGTCATTTGGCTCTATCATAAGCTTTTCAATTTCCTTGATAACCACTTTGGGACAATATTGTTTCCATCTCAAGTGAACCCATCTTGTGACTACTCTAGGTCATTCACCTTGTTGTTCTTAGGCACAAAGTCATGATATTCTATTCCACGGGTGTTCTCAAACCCACCAAGGTACTATTGCCAACGCTACATCAACTCCTAAGGTCATCTCACGAGACCTTCTTTGATCTTAGATCACTTTCTCAAAGCAATCATTGTTCCCAAAATTATTCCAAAATAAAAATCATATATTTCAACCATTACTAGTGTAACTGATATTCAAAGTCTCATTACGACCACTCGTAGTCGCGTTATGCCACTAGTAATCTCCAAAACGCAATGCATCCATAATTAATATGAAATATTGTTAATTCACTCAAATAAGTTTAAATATATTATTTATTAACATTTTATAACACAATATATTTCGAAAACACGACGAATTATTTTACGAAATTTTTTTTCGACAAATACTATGCGCAACGGGCAAACAGTCAAACCGGTTGACCAACAGCCGAGCTGGGACAACCCGGTCACTTGGACAGTGTTCGGTCAGCCCTTGGGCTGCCCGAACAGTGCCCAATTCGCTGGGTTCACAGCTGCGACATGACGAGCTCATTTCGACGCGAATTTCACCGTTTTCTCGCGTTTTCGCCCCGGAATAATTTTCGGAATTTATCCACCACCCAATACACATCCAAAATCATCCAAATAATATAGTTTTACATGAAAAATATTATGTTTTAAGGGACCAAATATGATCTGATCATCCAGTTTATTATTTTCTCCATTTTTCATGCCCAAATTCAATTTATTCACAAATTAATCTAATTAATTTCCACCAAAATTTAATCACCACAACATAAAGCCTCAAGAACAATTCTAGGCAATATTTGAGTTGAAATATCACCCTAAAATGGCAACTTTAATTTTGAGATTAATTCACTAATTAATCTAAATACACATGCTTATAAGGAAAACTATTAAGGTTATTAATTAATCAACACCAAAATTTTAATCTATATACATATCCAAGATACATATATTTTAAAGTCATGTAAAATACATATCTAATATGCATTTCCATGCTTTAGAAATAAAACTAAGAAATTAAAAATTGGGAACCTTGAATTACCTTAATTACAAGCTCAAAATTTCTTAATTCATTTTCCTTTGATGTCAGTTGATCAATACTCAAACATTAACCTCTCTTTTCTTTTTATTCTCAACACATGAGAAAGTGGTTAAACTTCTCAAAAATGAAACAAGTTTCATTTTATAAAAGAAAGAAACCCTTTGGCCGAAAATTCAAGTAATTTTTGGTCAAAATTGGTTTAATATTTGGCCCAATAATTTTGTTACAATTTTTGATCTTATCAACATGTAAATATTTTGATTTTTGTCAAAGAAATTCATGTATTCAAAACTCATGGATTAACAAATCACAATTTTCCATTTAAATAAGAATATTTTTAAATATTCTTATCTTAAATAAATAAATCAATTAACTAATTTATTTATTTATTTATCTAATTAACAAAAGACAAAATAAAAATATGGAAAAATATTTCTAGAATATTCTTCCATTCTATTAATAATAATAATAATAATTAATTATTAATTATTTAATAATAATAATAAAATAAGTGTCAAAATTCAATAGGTTAATAATGTGTATCTAATCTAAATTATGTATCGTATACAAATACACATTATTTAATACGCATGTGTATATTATGAATAATCCGAATTATCCATAATTCATTGTCCAAGTGCTCAACGAGTACACTTTATATTGTGTGACTCTCTAGGTTCAAGTTTATCTATCACAGAAACCATTTCTATGTCCGTAATTTTTCCACTCACAAATTACGACGACCACAGATAATCGAGTTGAACCATCCAAGTCGAAGTCATTGCATATATATAATCCATATGTCATAGGTTATCCGAATTATTCCAGAGATATAGATTAAACGTCAAATCTCCGCTATGAACAATTCATGTGTCGCGACATAATTATGCCGACTAAATCCAATTGTTGAAGCTTTGCATCCAAAAACCCCAAATCCTCCAAGCTCTTGATTCTTTGAAATTCATTATTCCTCCACCAAATTGAGCTTCTCCAAGAACAAATCTTGGTGATCAAAAGGTGGTTTGATCACTCAAGATTGGCAACACGATTTTCCCCAAATTGAACTCTTAAACCCTAGGAAAATCAAAGCTTCAAGAACATTAATTAACCCTTAACACTTAGGGAATAATTCTATGTTCTTGATTATTTATTTGGGTAATTTTGGTGAGTATTTTAGGCTTGATTTTGAAAGCAAAAATCAATTCTTTTCTTTGTCGTAGTTCGACAGAGGTGAGAAGCAGTGAACTATCAAAAAACAATTTATTTTTATTCTGGGTTTCGGCAGTGGGTTAGGTAAAATGAAGAAGCCAATTTCTTTTGCTTTTTAATTCTTTTGATTTTATTAATAAAATTAAAAAAAAAAACAAAACCAAACCCTTTAATTAAACCATGATTCAAGGGAATCTTTTCCCTACACCACATATTTTAAAAATTAAACTTAACCAAAGTTAAAAAATAAAATATCTCACCAACTTTGTAACTTAGTTACAATTAAAAGCTTTAGTTACATTAACCAAAATTATTCAATTGCTTTAACTTAGTTACCTTAATTAATTAAAAGCTTTATTTGTATAAACCAAGTAATTAATTTTGTACATTAATTTAACAATTAAATTAATGTACTAATTAATTACTAATTTAATGTAAATCAAATTTACATCTATTATACAATAAACTTATATCAACTCTTGATATAAAATTATTAAATTCAATTCATCTCATGAATTACCGGATCAAACAATTTAATCCTTAAAACCCAAAAATACTTTGTCAACATTTGACGAAAAGTCGCCCTAGTGCTCAACGAGTAAACTTAATATAATGGAACCCTCTAGGCTCACGTTCGGTTGTTACTTATATATACATATATATCTCATATATTCGTATACATATTCATGAAGGCCTGACCACCTACAAATCATGACTAAAAACAACACGACACGTCGAACCATACAAGTCGAGGTTAAAAACATTAATGTATAATCCATTCGTCATTACCGTCTCAAATTAAGTAAGGTTATAGTTTTACTGTCAAAACCTTATCTACTCAATATTAAATAAATTATTCATAATTATATTCCATTAATAAATAATATATGCAAAACTCTTTTTCAATATTATTTATAATGGTAAAGAAATAATTTCTTTAACGAACTTTTGGCCAAAAGATTTCCGGAATATACTCTGAAAATTTCTGGAAACAAAATCCAACCATATGAACTGACGAATCCTCATATTAACACACACCGATCTTCGTGAGCATCGGTCTATACCTAACAGTCATCCAGATGTCAAACCATAAAAGTTCTCTGACATGCATGGTATCAGGCACAAGATCACTGTGGTGTCTTAAGTCAAAGGACCACAATAACTACTCAACTTGAAAAGACAACTATTGACAGTTTTATGGAATATCTATTAGTCATCTTTTATGAGTTTGTTCGATATTCATTCCACTAATGAATATCCGCATTTCTATACGAACTTCCGCTAAGCTCATAGTCGTTGAGACAAACCATATGTCCATTACATATATAGACAATGCACTAGTCTTACCAATATAATGACCGACCCATGTCAATATATCTAGACCAAGAATAATTTATATTGAGAGAATGCGTGATATTTCTCAACACCATTTGCAACTATTGCAACTATCACTATATGTTGTAACTCTCGGGTCTTTACTACTTTCATATAAGGTTCCGAGTGAAACTCGAAATCTCTAACTCTTAGAGTAATATAACAATTAGATTTACAATATATAAATAAAAGTAAAAATTACCATACAAATAAATAAATAATCATGATAAAGAAAATATTACATTGCATTAATAATAAATATTCATACAAAAAGTGAATGGTGCTCGATCACCATTTCCAACACTCTCACTTGATCTAGTGTCATTCACGATGGTATCTAATACCCATAGACTCCACGTGTTTCTCAAACAATTTGAGAGTTAAGGCTTTAGTCAGTGAGTCCGCTACATTTTCTTCAGTTCGTACTTTACAAACTATAACGGCACCGCCGTTGAGAGAAAACACAAACCCAGATGTAGACTTTCAATCATTTGGATCAGATTGAAAATCTGAATCCGTGTAACCTCTCAACTGTATGTCATTTTCTCCATAAATGAGAAATTTATCCTTCGTACCCTTAAGGTATTTCAGGATATGTTTCACAACCATCCAATGGTCCTGACCCGGATCAGACTGATAACGACTTGTAACACTTACAGCCATGCTGATATTAGGTCTAGTACATAACATGACATATATTTTGCTACCAATAGCGGAAGCATAAGGTTGGCTAAGCATTTTAGCCCCTTCATCATCTGTCTTATGACACATTTTCTTAGACAGATGAATACCATGTTTAAAAGGTACATTGACTATCTTACAGTCAACAAAGTTGTACCTTTCTAAGATCAAATCAATGTACTTGGACTGAGAGAGTCCTATCATCCTCCTTGCTCTATCTCTATAAAGCTTTATACCTAGTATATAAGAGGTCTCTCCCAAATCCTTCATGGAGAAATTCTTACTTAGATAAGCTTTGACAGATTGTAACATACCTATATCATTTCCGATAATAAGTATATCATCAACATAAAGCACTAAGAAGACTCCATGCTCCCACTAACCTTTTTATAGACACAGGATTCCTCTTCGTTTTTAATGAAACCAGACGATCTGATCACATCGTTAAAATGAAGATTCCAACTACGGGAAGCTTGTTTAAGTCCATAAATAGACTTTTTAAGCTTACATACCAGATTAGGATCTTTGGCGAATGTGAATCCCTCGGGTTATTCCATATGGATATCTTCCTCAAGATTTCCATTCAGAAAAGCTGTTTTCACATCCATCTGCCAAATTTCATAATCATAGTGTGAGACAATAGCTAATAAAACCTGATTGACTTAAGCATGGCTACAGGAGAAAAGGTTTCCTCATAATCAATACCTGATTTCTGAGTATATCCTTTTGCTACTAGTCAGGCCTTAAGGGTTTCAAGTTTTCCATCGGGCCCCCACTTCTTCTTCTAAACCCATTTACAACCGATATGAACAATTTCGTCGGGAAACAGAACCAAGTCCAGACTTGATTATCATGCATTGAGGCAATCTCGGATTTCATAGCTTCCAACCATTTCTCTGCATCGATGTCTAACATCGCCTCTTTGTAGGTCAAATGATCTTTTTTTTCGATTAAGAAAAGATCGAGGGCATCGTCAGATGTCGTCCTGTACCTGACAGAGGGTCTCGATATCCTTTGTGACCTACGAGGTGGTTGTGTCAAAGGTATCTCATCTTCCTGAACTTCTGTTCTATCGTCGATTCAATGTTATTTTGATTGACTTTATCAAGATCAATCATTCTATGATCTGCACTTTCTAACACAAATTGTGTTTCTAAGAAAGTTGCATTTTGAGCAACGAACACATTTCGATTCTCGGGATCATAGAACTGATATCCCATGGAATTTTTAGGATATCCAATGAATCGATATGTGTACCCTCTAGGTGCAAGTTTACCCCGCTGTGCAACTCTTACATAGGCAGGAGAACCCCAAATTTTAACATACTTAAGACTCGATTTCCTTCCAGTCCATAACTCATACGGATTAGTCGGAACGGTTTTCGATGGAAATTTGTTCAGAAGATGAGCGGCAGTGTATAGAGCATGGCCCCACAAGTATATAGGTAGATCATAAAAACTCATCATCGATCGAACCATATCTAATAAAGTTTGATTTCTCCTCTCCGAAATACCATTGTGTTGAGGAGTGCCTGGAGGAGCATACTGAGTGAGAATCCCATTCTCTTTTAAATAACTCAAGAACTCACTGCTCATGTACTCACCGCCCCAATCTGATCGAAGGCATTTCAAGATTTTTCCGGTTTGTTTCTCTACTTCAAATCGGTATTCTTTGAACTTTTCAAAAGTTTCTGATTTGTGTTTCATAAGAAACACATAACCATATCATGACAAATCATCGATAAAAGTTACAAAGTATTGAAAACCACCCATGGTAGCATGATTTATAGGACCACATACATCGGAATGCACAAGTTCCAATAAATCATTAGCACAGTGTCCAACACCACTAAATGAGGATTTGGTCATTTTACCTTGAATACAATATTCACAAACTGGTAAAGGTTATATGGTTAGATCTGATATCACACCATCCTTAACAAGTTTGGTTAGGTGTTTTATGCATATATGACCTAATCTCATCTGCCAAAGTTCTGTGTTATTTATTTCACCCGATATTTTCCTTTTAGATTTCTCTATATTAAAGACATCACGATTTTTGGTAAGAATGTAATGACCATCAACCATAGGACATGAAACAAACAAAACATTCATATTATCATATAAATCAAAAGACCATCTTTAATATTTACATGACAACCTTCGCTGTTAAGTACAGGAAGTGAGATGATTTGTCGTATCATAGTCGGCACAAAATAACAGTTATTAAGTTTAATATTACATTCATCAGAGAGTTTCAAAAAAAATCCTATTCTACTGCTTCAACTTGTAGAGAATCTTCATTCCCTACTCGTAGCTGGATCTCTCCCGACTTCAATCTTCTAATTTCCCTCAGATCCTGCAACGAATTGCAAATGTGAGAGGGACAAGCGGTGTCTAACACCCAAGTCGAACTAGAATCAAAAGCAAGTGTAATGTCAATAATAGGAAAACAAATATCTGAGGGAGCTTTCTTCAAAGAGGCTAAATATTTCGGACAGTTGTGTTTCCAGTGTCCAAGCATGTCGCAATAGAAATATTTTCCTTTTCCAACATCTGTCTAACCTTGGCTTAGAAACCCTTACAGAAGTAACCTTTGGGCCTTTACCTTTGACTTTCTTTTTCTTTTTCTGTTTCTTCCCAGCCGGCTTTTGAGAAGCCTAAGAAGGTCCAAAAGAAGAAGCACCAGTGACCATGAAAGCAGAACTATTCTTATTCATGTCATCTTGAGTCGTCAACAACATATTGTGCAACTTAGAATAGGTGGGAAGCATCTTATGCATGTTAAAGTTAACGATAAAGTCCTTGAAGACTTAGGAAGAGATGCTAGAATCACACTATTCCCGATGCGGTTGTCAATATGAATATCCATTATTTCGAGCTATTTGATACAATCGATTAGCTTTATCATATGTGGGCTAACAGGTTTTCCCTCCGGGAGGAAAGTATGAAAAATCTCGACAGCCATCCTATGCATTTCTACCTGTGGTCGATCACTTAATAGTTCCTTCATATGCATCAAGATGGATCCGGAGTCAGGCATCGGCATATATTTGCTCTGTAGTTCCGGCACCATATATCCCAAGATGTATGACCGAACTTTCCGATCATCATCCTTCCATCTTTTGAACGTCTCACGTTCCTCATCTAATGCATCATCTGAAACCCTTACGGGCATTGGGCGATCTAGAACATATTCAAGTTGCTCCGCTTGATAGAGAATTCAGAGATTCATAAGCCAAACATTATAATTAACAGCACCCTGGAGCTTATGCGTATCAAGTATACGCGAAAGCGGGTTCGAAACAGACATTCTGTCTACACAAGGAAAAAATAAAATAACGCGGAAAATTAATATTTAAATATCATGATAAAACACTAAATAGAATATGGATTTACTTTTTCTATAAAGTGCCCTCGCATTATCTTACATATTCTTTATAATCTCTACAAACAAGAATACGGAAATTTAACTCTTAAATCTCACAATGCAAAGTAGATCCTTCTTGACATTTACGCAAATCTCACACTTTACCAATATTGACCTTTGTAAATTCGAGAGAGAGGTAGACAACTATTGTCAATTGCATCTCATGTAACTCTTACATTCGGTCTTAAATCAAATCTTATACTCACGCTTTAGCAATATTGGATAATTCAATTTTTAGATCAACTTGTCTATCGTCGAAAGTAGGATAGTAATATTAACTTCACGCTTTAGCAATATTGGATAATACTTTCTCTTAAATTCGACTCATCTCATGCTTAACCGAATTAGAACAAAATATTACAATCAATCCCTCACGCTTTAGCAATATTGGGAATAATCATAATGGTTTAACTAAGACCGTATAGACAAGCCGGACCATGTCATATTTTCACACAAAATTAATGACACTTAGATTTAGTGTATAGATTTCAACAAGCTCAAATGCATACAAATATTATATGTATGCATGTACAATAAAATGCCTAAACATGTAATCTTCTATTAAATGTATGCATGGGAATTTGATTGAGTGATAAATGTACACTATTTCCCACTAATTTAACTTAATATTTTGTATCGTTTCTTGAGTTTTGTGAATATTTTGATGTGTTTTGTGTTATTTTGTAGATAAATAAAGTTTCAGGACATTCTGGAGGTGATTTGGAGCAAAACTGTCAAATTTGGCAAAAATGGGCATTTTGTAATTTTTCGCATCGCGACGCCTAACGTGCGCTGAGCTGCTGCTAACATGTGCCGGGGTCCACAGGTCAGAGTTTGAGAAGTTTTACTTTGCTAACGTGCGCCATGCCACGTGTCATCATCACACAACGCGATGCTAACGTGCGCCCGCATGCCACGTGTCAAAAATTCAACGAGCCGACTTCAGCCAGCCGCCTTGCCATGTGTCAAAAATTCAACGAGCCGAAATTTTTCAGCCGCCCTGCCACATGTCCGGTGAGATGCCAAGCAACCAATAAGGTCGTGCCACGTCATCGCGTAGCGACGCCAAAGCCCTAGGCGTCGCGACGCCCAAGGTCTACCGGGGCCTATAAATTCAGCTTCAAATTTCAGTTTTAAATGTACCTCATCTCTGAAATCCTTATAAATAAATTGAGAGTTCTCTTCTTTAGTTTCTTTTATTCAGTTTTATTTACGTTTGTAGTAGTAATTCTCTTCTATAAATAGTAGTTTTCATTCATCCATGAGGAGCTAATTCTCATGCTGAGGTAAAAGGTAATTCTTTTACTTTTGCTATTTAGATTAATCTCCCTTTAAAATATAATATATAAACTATTTAAAACCTGAATTAATAAAGGATACCACCATTCCGGACAGTTGGTTATTCAATTTAAATGGTTAAACCTGACTTAATGAGGATACCGCCATACTGGACGGTTGGTTTAAATTTATATTCTGTTCCGCCTTATGGCTGGTATATTTGAATTTGACTAATCAGGATATACCGCCATTCCGGACGGTTGATTTAAAATATCACAAGATTTATATATTATTTTATGGGAGATATCTAAATAGTGAATAGTAGAAGTTAATTCCTTTTACCTTAGCATTTCTTTTTATTACTTTTCAGTAATTTCATTTAATGTCTTTTAAGTTTATATCAGTTTTAGCTATGTGTGTTGTACTAAGTTAAATATCTAGGGTTGTGATAAAATCTAATATCACAGGTTTAAAAAAGGTTAGATTATAGTTTGGGTAATTAAAAGATTTATTTATTGAGTCATAATCTTAAAGCTTTTTATTAACTGGCCACTAATAAAATTGATTAGGTAAACTTATAAAAACTAGATATAGGGATTTTAAGTTTAAAAACCTTAAGACTCAATAGCCACGATCTTCTTTGAGGATAGATAACCCTT
>SKCR01001926.1:0-14469 GCA_019454045.1 Zanthoxylum bungeanum | reverse complement strand
CTATTATGGCAAGTGCCATGAGTCCGAAATGGATTCCATGTATAACAACTATTTTGGATACTAGTTGTTGTAACCCAAGGCACTGTGCCTATTGGTACATTAACGTCTTCAAGGAAGACATACATGGAAGGCCAACATACCACGTACAAAGCTGGGCTTTTGACGGAAAGGTATCGTTATCAACATTGTGTTAATAACGATTCAACCTTTACATGTTGCCATGGTAAATCCATTTTGAAGATGCTTGTAGATAACTGTATATTCATTTATGAAATGTGTCCGTTACAAATCAAAATCGCTTTCCTGAAAAGGAAACCTTTTGGAGGATGTTTCCACATCCTGACGATTTTGTATAACCAAACAAACGAGTTTGCGGGTTATTCGATCCATGTTTGGATTAATGCAAGCATAAGGTTCTTGGAACTGTCGTTTTGAATAATCATAATGGTTTATGATTTGAATCAAACGAAAATAATTCTTGTGTATATAAGGAGGTTAGTGGGAGAGCGCACTGACAGTTAAATTCCCATATACAATTGATGAAAGCTTGGCTTTCAATAGAAATTCTCCGTAGACTTCTGGGGAGTAACAACCTTTATTCAAGGAATAAAGATCTAATGGGATAGATTTGGAGTTGTTAACACTCTCTGGGAAATTGTACATTTAAAATGTACTTGTATTGGTGTCTCATACGCTTCGAGCATATGGAGTCACGATCAGTCAATCCAAGTGATATCACTGGATGAAGTTAAGAACATCTGTTAGTATCTCAGAGAACTAAAGATGCTATCTTAAACTATGGAGAAGGAGAACTTGAAGTGACTGGGATCACTCACTGCTGCAAGTTTCCAAACAATTAAATACTACGGTACTATAAAAGTTTGAACACTGGGACAATGAGCTGGAAATCTTCGTAGCAAGATAACTGTTGCCGATATAACAACAAATGCGGATTATTGCTGCAGCTGAGGCAGCAATAGAAGCCATTTGGGTCGAAAATAAATCTAATTAGATTAGATATAGTTCTGTTAGCAGCTGAGCTGGTCAGCTGCAGGCAATGGCAAGGAATTAAAGGTCTCATCGACGATCCAGATATATACTTCTATATCATCTGATTCGTTCGGATCACACATCGTGGCGATGTGATGATCGTATAAATCGCGTCAGACGATTATCAAAAAAATCCGCTGACGAAAACCTTTCCTCAGCAATTTGAGCGAACCGTACATAGTTCGGGTGTAGGACACTTGAGTGACTGGCTATGTGCCAAGTGGGAGATTGTGGACAAAATGACCCATAGTGTCACTATTTGCACATATCTTGTGTTGTTGTAGCAAATTAACTATGTGACAAGGAATTGCACTCTCATCATTTGTGATTAGATCACCATAGATATATAAATGAAGAGAGGTCCCTATGATTAGTTCCTGGATTGAGAATGATATGAGACAGTATCAGTCCCCGAAGGATTAATCATTAAATATCCCTAGCCGGAGTATTATCGAGACTGGACATCGATAATGCGGAATAGGCTAGTATTGCACTTGTGTGCGTTGTGAGGGCACGATGGCATAGTTCTCATATATATAAGTATCGGATACTTATGCAAGTGCGATAGAAGGTCGTGTTTCACCGATGGTACGGGAAACAGCTTCGCTTTGGATAGACCCCTCGGAATCCCATTGGTATTATGACTATGTGTCTATGGGAGGCCGAAATCAAGGTAGGTGTGTATAGTCTTAACCTGAGACTTACATCGCTAATACTTACGATAATCGATAGACTTTGGTCTTGGTGGTACAAGGCTTTAACCGGTTCTGCGTACACCACTCTCTGGGTTTATCAGAGAGTCGTAGTGTATTGGGTGTGATGTCGAGACGGAAGTATCACTTCAGTCATAGTGGAGATGATGTCACGCAGGATACGGTACTAGTGCTCTTGAGTGATGCGCATCCAATCGGGATATTGTGACCAGGTCATAAATATCCGATTATAGAGACTATGTTACCAGACATCCGATATGTGTTTCGGACGGGGCAGACACTTATCCAGCCCCAGCCCTAGCCCTAGCACGTGACTATCCGATACTGGCCGATATACACAATACATTGGTATACTACGCTTGATACAGATCTTAATATTCTTAGATGAATATGACCGGAGAATTTGGTAGACATCGTGCTTTGCTAGGAGCCGACCTTGTCTCGTAAATCGGTAGAACGTAGTACTTGGTACGTACGTGATTCGGATACACCGACGACCGTATTTACTGCCAAACGGTATCCGGATCTCGCATGGGTCGCTTCCCGATAATGCACCGATGACGCATACTCACACTCATTAATAATCTGGGATTATATAGAAGAAAGAGAAAATTAATCTGGGATTATTACGGAGATATTTTTATCTAGGATAAAATATCGTCTAGAGAGAGATAATGATTAATTTGGTATTAATCGATGAATTAATATATTCGATATATTAAACGAAATTAGATTTCGACGCGGAATTAAAATTAGATTTTAGTTCGGGCGAACGAATTAATTTAGAATTAATTCGTTAGCGACGTGAATAGTGAATTCGCTAGGCGTAATCATTTAATTATGACGCAACGGAAAGTTCGCTAATTGAGAATTAGCGAACCCGAGCCCGAGTGTGATTGCGAGCGCATTCGTATTTCGAATTCGAGTGCGGCGACGCAAGTCACATCCAGCGTCAAATCAATCGTCACATCAAGCGTCAAATCAAAAGTCACTTTGAGTGATTGATTGATTGATTGATTTGATTGATGGATTGAGTGAAAGACACACATCAAATCACTTTATTAAAGTGACATTTGAATAGTGATGTAGGTAGGTGAAATAATGACTAGCTAAAGACTTTTACCATTTAATTTATTAGATATATTATTTTGGTAAATGGTTTTTAGCATATTTTCTAGGAAAATATATAAGACATTTATTAGGTAAATGTTTTACAAGTCTTCACTTTTTCACCTCTCTCTCCCTTTGTTCTTCTTCACGCCAAAATGAAAGAAAACTCACTGTTTTCATACCAGTTCAGGCGTGAACTTTAGGGAAGGAATGAGTGGTTTTCATGGTGAAAATCAAGTGCTAGCACACTTGCGACTATTGCGAAGGTGTTAGAGAGGTTCACCCATGAGACGGGACTCATCCGACGGAGTTTGGAGCTTCGAAATGAGACCCGAATTAGCTCAAACCAGTGAGCAAATCTGCACAGTGGCGTGAGCAAGGCAGTGGGCTTTATGGCTTGATTCATCTTCAAATCGACATAACCGATCAATGTAAGTATTCCGCTATCTTTGTTGGTGTATTCACACATTAATTTCATGTCTTGTTTGATCTTGGGACCTAGATAATAACCAACAAGATATTCACCCACCAATTACACAAGATTCCTTCCTATCTAAACTAAATTAAAAAGATGTTATCCCTAATTAAAATCAATTATAACAAATTAAAGATTTTGACTTTCTAATTCAACCAAATTTGTCCCCCCCTCAATCTTTGACTTTCAACACAAAATCAAATCCCTTCCTCGTGATACAAGGTGAAGCCCTAGCCATTCTCTATATAAACAACCCCTAACCAAGACATGAGGGCCCTAGCTCATACACATAAGATACACAACTCACACGAAAATCACAACACACATAGAGACCTCCAAAACTCCCCCATTGTCGTGAACCTCAAGCCTTCCTCCATCACCATGCATGATTTGATGTGACGCGCATGGGCTTAGTATGTTGGTCTAAAGGTCCTCTCTTTGAGAGATCAAGAGCCCCAAAAGGCCACCTTTACGGCAGTACTTCGCCGCGCCCCTTTATTTTGTTGTTTATGTATTGCGTCCCATTTCATGCATCAGGTCTATTCCCGTTCGAACTCATTTTCGAACGCAACTCGAACGCGCATGCATTTAGCCTTATCATGCATCAGGTCTCATCTCCGTTCGAACGCGTTCACGAACGCCATACGAACGAGAGCATTTTGTTTCATTTCCGTTCGAACGCGTAACAAACGCCATACGAACGTGAGCATTCTGTTTCATTTCCGTTCGAACGCGTTATCAAACGCCATACGAACGCGAACCTTCTGTTTACCGTTCGAACGCGTTTACGAACGCTACACGAACGCGCACCCACTGAACTGAGTCCTCTTCATTAGATTTCATGCATAGTTTTCCTAGTAGCTATCCCCATATGTATGAATACAAATATGTTAATGTATTGCGATTCATATGCTTATGTCATTATAACATTTGAGTATTGTTTCTTGTGGTATATCGGATGGAAACCCAGACGTAAATTCTGTAGCCGAATCCGAATGGACGGTAGTGCGGTCTGTACTTGGGATACAATTCCACGTACCACTTGGAAAAGTGCCCACATGTATGCTTGTATGTTTAGTATGTATGTTTGTGTTTTCTTGAACATGGTATGCCAATGAAGTTGTATGTTCGTTGCTACTTTGATGTACTTTCAAGCATGCAATCTTAGATGTGAGATATATGAGAAATGCAAGTATGAGTTTTATTTTGCATATGTGAATTTAGAAGCATGATACTCTTGGAAATAAGTGTTATTTAAGTCTGATTAAATTATTACATAAATCCTTTTATTACAAGTGACATAAGTAAAGGACCATTCCGAACCCAACGGTTTGAGGTCTTCCCTTGCGAGGGGTGAGTGCGGCCTTAAATCTCATTTTCCCGGTTCACATCGGGTGGCAACTCCATTATTCTCCAGTTTAGTCCCCCGCGGGCTACTCCGTACTCCCGACCGGGCCGCGAGCCCGGGATAGCATGCGTCGTCCAGTTCCTGTGTCCCACAAGTATCATGCTTCTAAATTCACATGTACAAAATAAAACTTACACATATATTTCACATCTAAGATTGCATGCTTGGAAGTACATCAAAGGAGCGACAAACATACAACTTCATTGGCATATTATATTCAAGAAAACACAAGCACACATACTAACCACACAAGCATACATGTGAGCACCTCCTCAAGTGGTACATGGAATTGTATCCCAAGTACAGACCGTACTACCGTCCATTCGGAATCGGCTACGGAATTTATGTCTGGGTTTCCATCCGATATACCACAAGAAATAATACTCAAATGTCATCATGACATAGGTATATGAATTGTAATACATTAAACACATTGTATTCATACATGTGGGGATAGCTACTAGGAAAACTATGTATAAAATCTGATGAAAAAGACTCAGTTCAGTGGGTGCGCGTTCGCGTTCATGTAGCGTTCGAGAACGCATTCGAACGGAACCAGACCTGATGCATGATGAGACTAAAAAAGTGTGTGTGCGTTCGCGTAGCGTTCGAGAACGCTTTCGAACGGTAAACAGAAGGTTCGCGTTCGTATAGCGTTCGATAACGCGTTCGAACGGAACCAGACCTGATACATAATGAGACTAAGAAAGTGCGTGTACGTTCGCGTAGCGTTCGAGAACGCGTTTGAACGGTAAACAGAAGGTTCGCGTTCATGTAGTGTTCGAGAACGCGTTCGAACGGAACCGGACCTAATGCATGCAACACAAAGAATAAAGACAACAATGTCAAGCTCAGTATGTCCGATTAAACTTATCTTGCATTCAACCGAACACACATCAACCGGCGCGGCAAAGCATCGTGGTAAAGGGCTTTAACCCCTCCCGATAGGGGATCTTTTATTGCACTTACTAAGCCCATGCGCTCGATTGAATCACGCATACAAAGAATTAAAAGCAATAATATCAACCTTAGTATGCCCGATTGAACGTATCTTGCATTCAACCGAACACACATCAACCGGCGCGGCAAAGCATCATGGTAAAGGGCTTTAACCCCTCCCCGTAGGGGATCTTTTATTCCACTTACTAAGCCCATGTGCTCGATTGAATCATACGTAAATAAGCAACATGCAGAATTCAAGTGACGAACAATAAATAAATAAATCAAAGCAACATGAAACAAAAGAAGGTGCCGTTTACTCAAGCGGTACGTGGAGTTGTATCCCAAGTACAGACCGCACTACCGTCCATTCGGATTCGGCTACGGAATTTACGTCTGGGTTTCCATCCTATATACCACAAGAGACGACACTCTTTCATTCATCCAATACCCACAACACGCATCATACACACACAAGATTCAACAAATAATTAAAATACAGTCAAAATAAATATTAAAAATCGAATAAAGATGAGTGTGGAAATTACCCTCAGGTCTAACCTTTTAAGTCGTCTTCGGACTTGCATTTCGCGGAGATCGGAAGGGGTAAAAGCTCCTTATTCTTCCGGTTCACTGGTTCAGCATCTTAGCTCACTGTTTTGCTGCTTTGCTCGCCGTCTGGTCTCCGTTTTGCTGCTGTTCGGTCTCCGTTCTGCTGCTGTTCGGTCTCTGCTTTGCTACTAACTGTTCAGGTCACCTGTTTTGACGTTTCAACGAACTGTTTCGAGTGTTTTTCGTGGTTTTTTAGTGTAGTTTGGTGTGGTTATTTCAAGGGTTATAAGTGCAGTTTATGTTACTGTTTTAAGGGATTTTAGGGACTGTTTTGGGAGTGTGTTTGGGCTGCTGTTTGGAGGTATATTTTCGGTGATGGAGGGCTGCTGTATGGGGGAGATTTTCGGTTATAGAGTGGAGGAGATGAAGGGAATTGTTTATGTTCTTCTTGTTGCTATTGCCGTGAGTGGCTAAGGCTCTTTGTGTTGTGATTTTTGTGTGAGTTATCTGTATGAGCTAGAGGATGCATGTCTTGGTTAGGGGTTGTTTATATAGAGAATGGCTAGGGCTCTACCTTGTCTCACAAGGAAGGGATTTTGGCATTAAAGAGAGATATGATTTGGTGTTAGACAAGGAAAGCAAAGGATTTGATGGGGGACAAAATTTGTTTAGATTAGGAAGTCAATATCTTTAATTTGTTATGATTGATTTTAATTAGGCATGACATCTTTTTAATTTAGTATGTGATTTGTTTAGTTAGGAAGTTAATATATTTGATTTATCTTTATTAGGTATGATTATATTTAATGTTTTATTTAATTGGTAAATGGTTTAAATATTTTATTTAATATTTAATGTTTAATTTAATTAATTGGGATGTGTTTTATGGGCTTTGGGGGGCTAATTGGGCTGGGGTGCGAGGCTAGCAGCAAAACCAGAAATACCGACTCCGTTCGAACGCCCATTCGAACGCTACACGAACGTCCGCAATCTGCCTGACGTTCGAACGAAGTAACGAACGCAGCACTAACGAAGACAGTGAACTTGTGAAATGAACTTGATGACGTACTTATTCTGAATTTCCCCTTCCGACCTCCGTTTCCCGCAATATCCTTAGCTAAAAAGGTAGTGCCTCCAACTGAGACTCATCATCGGGTTTCACATGCGAAAATGCGATGCCTACAGTAGGCTATCAGAGTTAATCTTAGGAAACATAGATTACACCGTCAAGTTTCAAATACGCACATCTCATATTATCGATATGTCCATAATTCTTTACAAGTAATCAGAACATCATTTCTGATATATATGTAATCAAACCTAGGTAATCGGCCTTGGCCAAAGTCTTAAGAATCGTGACTTATTCACATGGATATCTTAACCCCTTATGGTACACATATGGGCCGACGGATCCTATCTTGATACACACTTGATTAATGAGTGCATCGATCCATACCCAACGAACATCTAGCAGTCAGACCATGAAAGATCTATGACATACATGATATCAAAGTGTGGAGGATCACACACAAAATCAATGTTATCTTATAGTCAAAGGATCACATATACTGCTCAACTCGAAGAGATTTCTATTGACGATGGTATATATTTCCAACTATTAGGAATAACCTGTGAGTCATTCAGTATTCGCTCCAACAAACACCCATAAGTCTATACGAGCTTCCCTTGCTCATGGTCCATTAGGTTAAACCATTGGAACTCCAATTTCAATATATGACATGTGCTAATCTTTTAGCTTATAGGGATTCGACCGTATTCCAAAACCAACGACCATGAATATTTACTTTAAGAATAGTTTATAATAGTAATAATATCCCAATGTCGGACCACCTAATGTCTAGTATTACTATATGACTATTCTAAGGTTGATGCCATTCTCAACATATTTATATATCAAACGTATATGTATTATAACATAAATTACTGATGAACACTAAAAAGTGTACATTTATTAAAAGGAAAATTAATCATTTTACAATTGTAGTTTCATTAATCCACTTAATTTAGTGCATTTGTGAAATAATAATTAATTTTATATTTTATATATTTTTATTGTGATTTTTATTTCTTATGCAGGTGAAATAATACTTTGGATGTGAAGTAAATTAACTCGATAATAATGAAAATTTATATATTATAAAAAGTAAGATTTCTATATATTTGAAATATTAATAGTGGATCTCATAACCCCAATATTTTAATTTATTATTACATTCCAATTTAAAAATTGTTCATCATTTCAATCAATTCAGCCTTTTTATTTTATTTTACTAAATCCATTCCCTGTTGATCAATCTCAGACTTACTAGGTTATTTTATTACTTCGATACTCTTATACTTGGGAGTAAAGAACCATTTTGTGAGTGTGTCAAGTTTTTGGCGCTGTTGCCGGGGAATATAATTTAGTAGATAGAAAAATAATTTAATATCCTTGTAATATTTTTTTCTCTTATTTTATTTTATTTTATTTTATTTTCTGCATCTCAATTTTTTGGGGATAAGTATTGTATTTGCATATTTAAATTTTAGCATATAGTATGCATTTAGGTTGCATGAGACATTGATCTCGATCATCTAGCTGTAGATTAAATAGAGAGTCTCTATCATCTTCATCGTCAGTCAAAATGTCCGAGAATCAAAATGAAAACCCACCTAACCGAGATGAAAATCCAGTTGATCAGGTAGAATGTGACTCTCAGCATGGCAATCTTAATCATCATAGGACACTCAAAGAATTCATGAATCCCACTAGGATATGATCACCATTTTGCATTGCTTTCCCCAAGATGCATCACGTTTCAATTTTAAACCAGGTGTCATCCAACTTTTACCCATATTCCACGGTCTAGAATCAGAAAATCTTTATCAGTTCTTAATAAAATTCGAAGAGGTATGTAATATTTGCACATACTAAAATTATAGCATAATATAATTCGACTCAAGGTTTTTCCATTTTCTTTAAAGGATAAAGCTAAAATTTGGCCACAGAACCTTAGGTCAGGATCCATCATAACATGAGATGATTTGTAAGAGTAATTTCTAAAAACGTTTTCCCCCTCACAGGATAAACTCCTTCAAGAAGAGAATCACAACTTTCACATAAGAGTTGGGGGAAGCACTTTACCAATATTGGGAGAGATTTAAAGAAATGTTAAATGTTTATCTACATCACGGGCTTGAAACATGGAGGCCGATTTCCTACTTCTACGAGGGTTTAACACCCCAAAATAGACAAGTAGTGGAAATGATGTGTAATGGTGAATTTAAGGATAAAAGTCTCGAAGATGCACTAGATTACCTCGAACACATAACAGAGAATACACAACAATGGGACACAGTTGGCACTTATGAGTCATCTGTAAAACCACAGTCATCTGGTAGAGGCATGTTTAACCTTAGGGAAGACCATGACCTTTCTGCTAAATATGCATCTCTAGCTAAAAAAATTGAGGCATTAGAAATGAGAAAGAGTGATCATGTCAAGTCAATTTAAGAAGTCACATGTCATATCTGTAATTCAAATGAACATGTCACACAAGTTTGCCCAACCTTACCAGCCTGCAATAATGTCTCTATGACTAAGTCAGATCCATAAACATCTTCAAGAAACCAAATCTAAACCCATACTCCCAAATCTACAATTCTGGTTGGAGAAACCATCCAAACTTCAATTGGAGGAATGATAACCAAACACTACCATTGCAACAACCTCCCCAAGTATACCAGAATTTTCAAAATTCTTAGAACTATGCACCATATGTCCCACCGCCTAGGAAAACCCTTGAGGATACCTTGAATACATTCATTGAGAATATAAAGCCATCAATAACCAAAATATTCAAACATTGATTTATCTGAAAGATACTTTTGCCAAAATCACATCTGCATTGACCATTCATGAGAGGGGAAAGTTTCATGCACAACTGCAGCCAAACCCCGAGAGTCATCAAAACCCTCACAGGGTAGTTCTGGTAGTCAATACTTAGACCAAGTCAAATCTCTTATTACTCTTCGCAATGGTAAGGTCATCCAAAGACTCATTCTTGAATCTCTTGAAGATTCAGCTTTTGATGGTAATAAAGGAGGTGACGAACCATTATCTATCGTTGATGATAACGATTTTTCTCATACACTACTATTTCCTCAAGAATTGAAAAAAATTGAACAATTCCCCAGAGATATATGAAATATTCTAACAAGTGAATGTCAATACTACTTTGTTAGATGCCATCAAATAGCTACCATCATATGCCAAATTCCTGAAAGACTTATGCACTGTTAAATGAAGATATCAGGTAATAAATAAAGCATTTCTAGCCGAACAAGTAAGTTCCATTCTCCCAACCAATAATGCATTAAAATACAAAGACCCTGGTTGTCCAACTATTTCATATTTTATTGGAAATCATAAAATTGAACATACATTGCTTGACCTTGGAGCTAGTGTCAATTTGCTTCCATTTTTGATTTACCAACAACTTAATATTGGCGAGTTAATGTTGGGATATATGTCCTAGAGCTTCATGTAATATGTAAACAAAGTTATTTTTTTAAAATAAAATATGCATTGTTTCATTTATCAATTATTTTGATTTAAATCGCATATTATAAATTATACAATTTACCCTTGATTACTTATGTTCCTTCAGACTTAGTGTATGAGTATCATACACAAGAGGATTTAAATCTGAAGTTAGTAATCTATAATAGTCCATAAATACAAACAAAACAGGTACTTGTTTTGTGGTTTATCTATAGCTGCGGTACAGTCTATAATTATATAGCGACCTTGATATGGGATCGTCTATGTGGTGACATGAGAATGAAGGAACCTTATATGATGTGATCATATAAGACTAGACCCAGATAGAAATGAATTTATTATAATATCCGTTTAATATAGAAATTTATTTCAATCTACTAGAGATCATATATGGATTGATTTGAATCCTGAGTGTACTATGAACTCCTGCATGACACGCCATGTCCTTTGGTTTACAAAGGTGAGGTTGGTATAGAAATCTTGACCAATAGCTATGTACTTTGGGGACATGGTTTAGTGTGTAGCTTGGGACGTTTTACATAGATATAAAATTCACTCATTCTTGTGAGAAGTATAAGAGTATCTTCTTTAAGGGTTGATTCGATACTTGAACAATTAGAGCGCTCAAGTTTTTCTATTACGAATAGAAAGATTAATATTCATAACGGTTATGAATAAATCGTTCATTAGAGAATCAATGGTACTTAAGGTAAAAATAATTAGAAGGGTATAACAGATATTTTGACCCGGCTATAATTATGAGATACTCGTGAAGGGTCAATCTATATATAATGACTATATCGATGGATACCAATATAGTCCGGCTCATATAATATATCTACGGAAACAAGAGTCCATCTTTGGATTTTTAGTGGAATAACCTAAAGTTAATAATTCAAAATATTTAATTTAAGTGTCTAAATAATATACCGGGATTATTGGAGCTCGGAACTGTAGGTCATTTTGGTCCCCGTGCTAGCTCGACATACTGTAACAAATTAAAAATAATTAGATAGTCATGTATTATTGATGAGATCAATAATTAAAGTCACACTTAATAACTATGTCAAACTATTTTAACTTATAATGTTCATTTAATGATCATTTAGTTGAAATATTATTTTGAAATTGATGAATTTTAAAATTTGATTTTAAAACTCATAATTCAAAAGGAGTTATAATTTTATATTGTAACAAATGGAAGTTAATTTTTTATCTTGTAACTTACCACTATATTCATGATATATTAAATCAAAAATTGAATTTGGATGTTACAAGAATACATATGGCCAAATTTTAAGAGGGCTTTTGGTGATGATTTTATAATTTTAGTTACAAAATAATCTAACATAAACCCTAAGTATATAATGAAAAGTTATATATAGTGTGTGACTTTTAATCTATAAATTGTTTAGAGAATAATTTTGTGAGCATAGCCCACTCTAAATTTTATTGGTAACGATCATAGGACGCAAGATCTTTCGGAACTCAACAAAAAATCATCTTCTTCTTTTGCTTGTTGTTCACTGCAGTGAGCAGAAAAATCTTCTCACTACTGCTCCTTATAGCTTCATTTAGAACTCGATTTGTTTAAAAGTTTAGCCCATAAAATTAGGGAACACAAAGTGGTTTTTTAATGGATGTTTTGGGGCTATTTTGGAGTGATTATTTTGTCCAAAATAGTGGTAAAAAAAATCAGTAAACAACAAGCACAAACAGTGAGTTGTGCGCGCCTAAATGGTGTTTACGGTGTGCAAAACAATCCTATTTTTGGGATGCTATTTGGGGGCTATTCGGGGTTAGAAAATTCATTAAAAATAGAAGCAAAATAAGCCCAAAGTGGCTGGACAGTTTCAGCTAAGAGGGGGCAAAGGCAAAAAAATTTTCAAGGTCGATCCCAGTGCCTAACACGCTTCTGCCGCGGAGGAAATCGTTTCCTATAATTAGCATCAAGAGCGAGGTTGAAAATTTTTCTTAAGCCTTCTTATTTTATTAAAAAAATTCTTTTTTTTATTTGTTTATATGTGATATAAATATTTTTACATATTATGATGAGTAGGCATAAATTTTATGTTCATGTGATGAATGTTTTTATTTAAGTTCATGTGATGATTGTATTGCATTGGTCGTAAGTTTTTCCGGCTCTTATTTTATGTTATTTTGTTTTTGGGGAATGTAAGGCCATAAGTTAATTTTTACAAAGTGTTGTAAATAAGTTTTATGTAATTTTTGAGCTGTATCAATATATATATAGTAAATTGGAGAGCCAATGCTGTCAACTACTTCATAAAGAGTTTTTCCCAATTCATGGAGTAAGATTCGAAGACTAGAGGATACCTTGGTAAATTTTGTACTAATTATATTAGTATAGGAAAAATAAGAGCTCGATCAATGCAATTTTATTTTTTATGCTATATGTATGTTTAATTCAAAATGTTTGAATAACATGTCATATAGCTTAAAGTGCATACTCTTATTTTTTTCACATGTCATAACATGTAATAGATGCATGAATATTCTAGTAATAAAATATGACTTTATGAAATATAAAAAGGTTAAATTGGAATATCATATGCATGAAAACAAATAAATAGGATTATTAATTTTAATGGTTTAAAAATCGGAAATTCAATGTAATATCCCGAGTTTTTCGGAACACGGTTGGAAGATTTCCGAATCAAAGTTAACATTTTGGAACAAGATATTATTCGAAAATAAGAGTTTATGTGTTGGAAATTAAGTAGGAATATTTTAAAGTGAAGATTTGTCGTATTGGAAAATGTGTGGTTTCGAGAATCGGTTACGTGATTTCTGATTTTATCATTATACACGTAAAAGTTTCATGTTTTAGTTATAAAAATAGCAAATGAACTCCGATTGAGCTGATTCTTGAACCATCAGACTCAATTTTCCGAGAAAAACAATTTTCATGTTGAATATTTTTCAAAATTCGCGTTAGAAGGGCTTCAAAATTATCGATTTCTGCATTACCTTTTTAAGTGAGGGCAATCTTGTAATTCCTGGATTAATGATATTATATTTCATTTTTTTTACTCTATATTTACAAAAAAAAAAGAAGAAGAAAGAAGCTGAGAAGAGATGGGATTGAACGTGGATGAGAGATAAAGAAAAAGCCGTCAGCGGACAGCCCTACGACCATCACCGTCGACGCGCGATACCACCAGGAGGGTCGTCTGGCCAAGGCCGTTCACTTGACGGCTGTCGATCAGGCCATGGTGACCGGGAAACGTCGCATGAGGAGAGAGAAGTTGCGAGTTTCTTGGATTTGACCCTGGGCCATCGTTTCGTTTCACGGTTCGAGCCACCCGCCAAATCGAAGCTCTCGGAGAGTATTACAAGATGACAGTGATGATTTTTCCTATCTGTGCTCGGTTGCACGCGAAACTATGGAGGAAGATTCAGATGAATAGTGACCCGCGATGAACAATAGCTCTGATCGGAATTTTGTCGATTCCATTGCGTTCGTGGGATCGTTTGGAGTCTGTATCTGGCCTCGAAATCTCGATAAGAACTCCCGGTAAAAATCCAAAAATTTCAAGTTTTCCTTTAAATATTCGGATGCATCCAGTAGTTTCGTAGAGTAGGGTAATGATATAAAATGAATTGTTTGAGTTTTAACATATGGAATATGTGTATT
>SKCR01001925.1:0-14321 GCA_019454045.1 Zanthoxylum bungeanum | reverse complement strand
ACGCGAGTCACATCAAGCGTCAAATCGCTAGTCGCGTCAATCGTCAAATCAATTGTCACTTTGAGTGATGTGACTTGACAATATGTCACTTTTTTAAAGTGAATAGATGTGATATGAAAAGTGATGTGATATGACTTAAAGTTATAAGTAAAAGTGATGGAATATGAAAAGGTTTGAATATATATTTGTTTTATTTATTTTTGGAAAATAAATGAATAAATATAAATGCCTTTTTTTCATTTTTACACATCATTTTTCGGTCTTCTCTCTCCACATGCAAAGTTCACGTTTTTCTTCTCCCTCCATTTTCTTTCTCCTTCTTCTTCTCGGCTCACTGCCGATTTTTGTCTAAAAATGTCTGGTTTGACCGAGCATTTGAGAAGCAAAATGAAGAAGGATGGTGCTAGCACACTCACATGGTTATACTTAGGTGATAGGAAGCTTCTTCTTTGAGCAAGGAAGCTTGAAGCTTTGAGCTTCAATGGAGTCTCACATGGCCGAACATGGAGGAAGCCATCACGCCCAAAACCGCACAGCCCACTGCAGTTGGAAGCCATTGCCGTGACTGGAGGGAGCCAAAATCGCACCTTGCTCTTCAAACATCAAAACCGAATTCAATGTGAGTTGATTCCGCCACCTCCTTTGATGTGTTCATAACTCGTTTTTTATGCATTGTTTGTGATCTTGTGGACTTGATTAAACTCCAACATTGGTATCTAGAGCCATTGATGCATGAAAACCGAAATTAGGGTTCTTGAGTAATTTGGGGCTTTTTGATTTTAGCTTGATTGTGACAAATTGATTGTTCAATAATGCTTATATATGATCTAATTTGAGATATATGTAATCAATTTGACAAAAAAATCATTGGATTGATTTTCCCCAATTTGCAAATTTTGGGTAGAAACTTTAATTTGGGTAAACTCGATTTAGGCATGATTTGGTTGAATTGTTTGATGCATTATGCTTGAATGAGGTTGAATTGAAGTTGTGCATGATCAATTTCAAGAAAATGGATTAGATCAATTTTCCCCAATTCTTAGGTTGAACATGAAACTTTAATTGGGTAAAATGTGTTTAAAGCATGTTTTAATTGCATTGGATGTTTAAGTATGCTTAGAACATGTTTAATTGAGATGTGTGTGGATCAATTTCATGAAATTGGATTGGATTCAATTTTCCCAAATTGGAGGCTTGGCCGAAAATTGGAATAACCCTAATGTCTTGGTAATTTTGTTTTGTTTGATCATTGGATGACTTAAAACAATTGGTTAATGTTGTTTTGAAGTTCAATTGGATTGAATTTTGATTTGGAACATTTTTCCCTTTTAAAGTGGCTTGGCCGATTTTAAAGAACATGAATTCTTTGTGATTTTGTTGTTTTAATTCATTGGATGAATTGAATTGATTTGGGAAATTAGATTGTGGACTCAATTGGATTGAAACCGAATCGAATTGAAAAAACCCCTAATTGCCGAGACTTGAAAGCATGTTAATTGGGTTTGATTTTAATTGAATTGTGTTGGACACTATTTGGTTGTTAAAGTGCATGATTAATTAGGCTAATTGATATTTTAGAAATGTTAATTGGGTAATTGATTGTGTATTACACTTAGGTTAATTAATTGTGTGAAATTGGAATTTTATAAGTTAATTAATTTGGGCTTGATTTTGGAAATTGGGTTGTTGGGTTGTAATTGGGCTTTTGGGCTTTGTTGTAACAAAGTTGGGTTTAGGCAAAATTGGTTGGATCCAATTAGGCCCAAAACTGAATCCAAAAGGTCCAATTATGACTTAATGGACCTTAATTATTTAATTGGGCCTAATGGGCCAAAATTAATTTAAAGGCTTATGGGGGTAACTCCCGGATTGGATTTTGGTTGTTCGGGTTTGACCCGAGTTGACCAAAAGTCCACGCCTATAGAAATTAATTAAAAGCCCATTGGACTTAATTAAATAAAACATTAGATGTTAATCGGGGTTTGGAACCCGTTGCGATTAAATTTGGAATTTAAGTCGTAAAGGTTCGTTAATAAAAGTGTAATATTTAATTTAGAATTAAATAATGAATTAGAATTAAATACGTATTAAATTGGATTTAATTATGTAATTTAATTTAATTCGTAGAAATTGTACTTTGAGTACGTGTTTGCAATACGAGTTTGACTCGAACAAAAATCAAATCTTTGTTTGAACATTGGATGATCACTAATAATCAAGATTAATTAATTTGATTGATTGATTGATAACATGCTTGTATGAATACATGGTTGTGATGTTTGAATAATGTATATCGGATGGATATTAGTCGGGTTGGGCGATTTTGGAAATTGTAATAATTTGATTTATTAAATTGGACCTGCGTGTCCAGCCTTATCTCCTATTTCTTTGTATTCTCTTCTCACCTATTCCCCTCCATGTAAAAGAGGTTTCTTTAGTAAGTGTAGTGTAACGGGTAGAAGTAATACAAGTGCTAGCGGGAGAGAGAAAGTGAGAGATTTGATCTAGGATCAATGTAAAATATCCATCCGCATATCATTATTATTTTATTTCATACTCGCTTTATTATGTGTTTAGAATGCATGCTTAGGGGGTGTATGATGATGAGACCTTAACAAAGATAATTAAATTGGTAGCCAATTTGCACGCGAAAAACCCTCGTTTTATATTAAGCAAATATCCTTCCATTGAATGATTCTTGTTCAAGATCCGAAGTTGGCATTGGTTTTTATTGACCAAAGTCAAGACCTTTGTCAATCAAGGATGTACTTGAATCATGAGAGTTTTGTTGCATATCGGTGTCTTGTCCAAATCGTGATTTTATTGGCCAAAGTCAGATCACTTTTTGTCCAATGACATTGATTACAAAACTTTCCTCGTCAATGGGTCCTGCTTAACTGGAATCATTAGTTTGTGTTTGGCCAAAGCCAATGCCTAAATGATTCGGAGGATAGGGTTAGGAAAATGTTGGATACATTGACATTATACATATGTCTCGGACTTGGATGTCCACCTAACCGGATCTAGGAATTGGATGAGATCCAATTGATCTGTGAGATCTACCTAGTTAAATAGCATACAGCTTTTTATTGGCCAAAGTCGGGGTTGTGTGTTATTTAACGGGATCCTAGCCCACTAGGAAACGCGGTTCCCGAGTACTCCACAGAGGGTTAGAGACTCGACGAAAAATAGTGGGAGGCAAGTATTGAATTTGCAACATTCGTTCGAATACTCGCTAAACACGCTCATTTTATTTTATTTCGTCATTAAATTAAATATTAGTTAGACTAATATTTAAATTGTTGTTTTAATGAACAGTTGGACTGTATTATACTTGATTATATATAATTGGATTATATTAATCAATATATTTGAATTAATTAATTTCAGTTTACAGTTGATTTTATAATTGGATTATAGTAATCAATGTAATTGAGGTTAATTAATTTGGATTATATTTGATTATATAGTTGGACTATTATAATCGTTATAATATATAAAGTACCACTAATCGTTGATTAAATAGTTGGACTATTGTAATCAAGATAAAATTGAAAAGTTGAATATTTAAAATATAATCTAGGATTAAAATATTTTAAATGATTTAATTTTCAAATTGGGAATAAATAATAGGTTACTTTGTTTGATAAAATAACTTATTATACCTTAAGCCCAAAATTAAGCAATATAAGTAGAGCATAAAATCTTTGGAAGATTCATGTGATGATGACTTTAATGCTTAATTTAATATACTTGTCATAAATCTAATTTTGGATTTAAGAAGTATTAAAATTGCAATTAATAATTCTTGGAGAATTAATTGACTATTCTAGTGGAGAAAAGTCAAAGTTTGCAATTGGGCATGTAGCACAAGGTGCACATCGTTTCGATATTCCGAAACCCAAGGCTTGGCCAAAGGTTTGTGAAATATTGAAAAAGGATAATTGACATATCCCAAAGTGACTACCATTTGGATATGGAAAACACGAAGGAATTAAAGAAAGGGCGAGGCTCTAACTTTAAAAATGTTTGTCTTAGTTATGTTCACAGCTAGTATTGAAATTAGATTTTAAATACTTAGTGTTGTACATAAAATATATGTATTGATATTCAGAATCTGCTTTGAGCAGGATACTGACTTCAAGCTGAGATTCCTCTGCGAATCGGAAACGGGACGAAAGTCGCTGTTTCGACCGTAGATACCTAAGTTTAGGAACTAACCTGGGTATGTACTTGAATTAGGACTGTTATAATGTAACTAGTTGACTAGAGACATTATCTCTTTATCAGTGTTTAATCCGTTGCGGATAAAACCTTTATATTATAGAACACTGAGTGTTTTTATTATATAAAGATGATACTGAGATAAATACATTAGATGTAATAACATAATTTATATTTTGAATATAAATAAAAATCTCAAACATATAAATTGACAAATAAATAGCTCAAATTGATTTGATCAATAGAGACTTATTTATGGCATTGTTTGTCTAGGACACAATTAAACGAGACATGTCAGTTAGACGGTGTGTCCGAACTAAAACCGAATTTTGTTGGACATGATAAGGTTTATCACGAGTCGCTCTGAGCTATCATTTCCTTCAAACAGGATATGTATTAACAGTGCAAAACTTATTTAGAATAAGGTTCCATGTAAATCTGTTTGACAGATATCGTATTGATATGAACAGGAAAGAAACGAGGTTCTCATTCCTGATAATTTGGGTATGCCAGGCATAAAGTTTGGATGATACCAAACTAAGAACCCAAATTGGATTAGTGCCAATATAGGTTATCCTAAGGGAAACCATAAGTATAGTACTTATAAATCTCACATGAGAACAATGTGATTGTTGCTCACCATGCGGTTTTCCTGAGAGGAATACCGATATGCAGTGGTCAGTGGGAGGATAGTGATACTCGATGAAAATCGGAGTAATACTATTCAAAGCACACGAAGTCCTTAATGGAACACAAATAGTTCATCAATGATGAATCTATACCATTAATCTTCAAATACACAAGAAACCGCGTAGATCTGAGAGTCAGAAAACAACCTGGGGTATGGGTTTCTGATCTCACCTCATAAAGATCTTAATCTTTTAGGTACACCAACTGATTATGTATGAGGTAGTGATACAAGGTATCGACTCCCTATTATGGCAAAGTGCCATGAATCGAAATGGATTCCATGTTTAACAACTATTTTGGATACTAGTTGTTGTACCACGAGGCATTGTGCCTATGGTACATTAAACGTCTTCAAGGAAGACATACATGGTAGGCAACATACCAACGTACAAAGCTGGGCTTTTGACGGAAAGGTATCGTTATCAACGTTGTGTTAATAACGGTTCAACCTTTTACCTGTTGCCATGGTAAATCCATTTTGAAGATGCTTGTTGATAACTGTATATTTCATTTGTGAAATATGTCAGTTATAAATCAAATCGCTTTCCTGAAAAGGAAACCTTTTGGAGAATGTTTACAACATTCTGACGATTTTGTATAACCGACAAACAAGGTTTGCGGATTATTCAATCCATGTTTGGATTGAAGCAAGCATAGGGTTCTTGGAACTGACGTTTTGAAATAATCATAATAGTTTATGATTTGACTCAAAACGAAATAATTCTTGTGTATATAAGGAGGTTAGTGGGAGAGTGCACTGACAATGAAATTCCCATAAACAATCGGTGAAAGCTTGGCTTTCATAGAAATTCTCCGTAGAATTCTGGGGGTAGAGTAACAACTTTTATTCAAGGAATAAAGATCTACTGGGCTAGATTTGGAGTTGGTAACACTCTCTGAGAAATTGTACATTTAAAATGTACTTGTATTGGTGTCTCATACGCTTTGAGCATATGGAGTCACAATCGGGTCAATCCAAGTGATAGTCATGGATTGAAGATTAAGAACATCTGTTAGTATCTGAGAGAACTAAAGATGTTGTCTTAAACTATGGAGATGGAGAACTTGAAGTGACTGGGATCACTGCTGCAAGTTTCCAACCGGTAAAGGTAAATACTGCGGTACTATAAAGATTGAAAACTGGGACAGTAAGCTGGAAATCTTCCGAGCAAGATAACTGTTGCCGAATAAAAACAAATGCGGATTATTGCTGCAGCTGAGGCAGCAATAGAAGCCATTTGGATCGATAATAAATCTAATTAGATTAGATATAGTTCTGTTAGCAGCTGAGCTAGGCGTCAGCACAGGCTAAAGAATTAAAGGTCTCATCGACGATCCAGATATATACTTCTATATCATCATGATTCGTTCGGATCATACATCGTGGCGATGTGATGATCGTGTAAATCGCGTCAAACGATAAACGAACAAATCCGCTGACGAAAACCTTTCCTCAGCAATTTGAGCGAACCGTACATAGTTCAGGTGTGGGACACTTGAGTGACTGGCTATGTGCCAAGTGGGAGATTGTTGGACAAAATGACCCATAGCGTCACTATTTGCACAGATCATTGTGTTGTTGTAGCAAATTAACTATGTGACAAGGAAATTGCACTCTCATCATTTGTGATTAGATCACCATAGATATATAAATGAAGAGAGGTCCCTATGATTAGTACCTGGACTGAGAATGATATGAGACAGTATCAGTCCCCGAAGGTTTAATCATTAAATATCCCTAGCCGTAGTATTATCGAGACTGGACATCGATAATGCGGAATAGGCTAGTATTGCACTTGTGCGCGTTTGTGAGGGCATAACAGCATAGTTCTCATATATATAAGTATTGGATACTTATGCAAGTGCGATAGGAGGTCGTGTTTCACCGATGGTACGGGAAACAGCTTCGCTCTGGATAGACCTCGGAATCCCATTGGTATTATGACTATGTGTCTATGGGAGGCCGAAATCGAGGTAGGTGTGTATAGTCTTAACCTGAGACTTGCATCGCTAATACTTACGATAATCGATAAACTTTGGTCTTGGTGGTAGGGGACTTTTAACGGTTCTGTGTACACCATTTCTGGGTTTATCAGAGAGTCGTAGAGTATTGGGTGTGATGTCAAGATGGAAGTGTCACTTCAGTCATTTGGAGATGATGTCACGCAGGATACGGTACTAGTGCTCTTGAGTGTTGCGCAAACAATCGGGATATTGTGACCAGGTCATGTATATCCGATTATAGAGACTATGTTACCAGACATCCGACATGTGTTTCGGACGGGGCAGACACTTATCCAGCCCCAGCCCTAGCACGTGATTATCCGATACTGGGCCGATACACACAATACTACGGTATACTACGCTTGATACAGATCTATATATTCCTATAAGAATATTTCTGGAGAATTGGGTAGGCATGGCGCTTTGCTAGAAGCCAACCTTGTCTTGTAAATCGATATAAACGTAGTACGAGGTACTTACGTGTTCGGACAGTCCGACGATCGTATTTACTGCCAACATATCCGGAGATCTCATGGGTCGCTTCCTGAAGATTCACCGATGACGTATGACTCGCACTTTGATTAATCTGGGATTAATTAGAAGAGAGAGATAGAATTAATCTGGGATTAATTCGATGAGAGAGAAAATAATCTGGGATTAATTACGGAGATATTTTATCTGGGATAAAATATTAATAAAAGAGAGAGAACGATTAATTTGGAATTAATCGATAAAATTAATATATTCGATATATTAATCAAAATTGGATTTCGACGCGGAATTAAAATTAGATTTAATTCGGGCGAACGAATTAATTTAGAATTAATTCGTTAGCGACGTGAATAATGAATTCGCTAGGCGTAATCATTTAATTACGACGCGACGGAAAATTCGTTAATTTGGAATTAGCGAACCCGAGCCCGAGAGTGATTGCGAGCGCGTTCGCATTTCGAATTCGAGCGCGGCACGCGAGTCACATCAAGCGTCAAATCGCTAGTCGCGTCAATCGTCAAATCAATTGTCACTTTGAGTGATGTGACTTGACAATATGTCACTTTTTTAAAGTGAATAGATGTGATATGAAAAGTGATGTGATATGACTTAAAGTTATAAGTAAAAGTGATGGAATATGAAAAGGTTTGAATATATATATTTGTTTTATTTATTTTTGGAAAATAAATGAATAAATATAAATTGCCTTTTCTTTTCATTTTTTACACATCATTTTCGGTCTTCTCTCTCCACATGCAACAGTTCACGTTTTTTCTCTTCTCCCTCCATTTTCTTCTCTTCTTCTTCTCGGCTCACTGCCGATTTTTGTCTAAAAATGTTCTGGTTTGACCGAGCATTTGAGAAGCAAAATGAAGAAGATGTGCTAGCACACTCACATGGTTATACATAGGTGATAGGGAAGCTTCTTCTTTGAGCAAGGAAGCTTGAAGCTTTGAGCTTCAATGGAGTCTCACATGGCCGAACATGGAGGAAGCCTCACGCCCAAAACCGCACAGCCCACTGCATTGGAAGCCATTGCCGTGACTTGGAGGAGCAAAAATCGCACCTTGTTCTTCAAACATCAAAACCGAATTCAATGTGAGTTGATTCCGCCACCTCCTTTGATGTGTTCATAACTCGTTTTTTATGCATTGTTTGTGATCTTGTGGACTTGATTAAACTCCAACAAATGTAATCCATTCGTGGACTGATACTTGTCCTCATATCAATTCTCAATCCAGGAACTAATCATATGGACCCGCTCTTCATTATAATCTAAGGTTCTAATCACAAATGAGAGAGTACAATCTCCTTTTTCACATAGTTAATTTGCTACAACAACACAATGATCTGTGCAATAGTGATGCTATGTCATTTTGTCCAACATACTGTCACTTTCACCAACAAAAGGGCCATGACACTGACAATTGCGCCCGACTCCGCCATTAAATCTAATACTTGATAGACTCCAAGAAAATACCTGACCCAGAAACAGAACAGCCTGACACACACAAAAACCCCTTACCCAATTACCGTGACGTACCACCACCAGCCTACATGATCAATTCTGGCCTCCCAGAAGACCTTGTCCTAAAATCCTTTCATCCTCTAGCCTTTTGCCTGGGAATCTGGGATAGTACTAGTGAAGATGAAACTGAGCAGGGGAAAAACTTTTGGCTTGATTTCTCTAGCAGTGACGAGGAAGAAGTAAGGGGAATGACGCGCAGTGGTCGTTTTTACAATGATATGGCAGATAAGGGTAAGAAAGTTTTGACAGATGGTAGAGAAGTGGTTGAGACTGTAGAAAACGCTGAGGGGGATATAGTGCTGAGGCAATTGAGGAAGACTAGAGCACAAGTGAGTATCTGGGAACTGTTATGTGCATCTCGGGAGCATAGGCAGGCTATGGTTGAGGCCTTGAGCAAGATTGTGGTACCGGAAGACGCCAACCCTGCAATGTTTGTGGGGTCGGTTCAGAAGGAAGCTTTGCAAATATATTTTTCTGAGGATGAACTCCCAGCAGAAGGGAGAAATCATAACAGGCCTCTATTTATCAGGTCCGAGGTGAGGGGCAAGAGAACTTCATGTGTGATGGTGGATGACGGTTCGTCCATCAATGTGTGCCCGCTGAAAATTCTGGCGAGATTGGGTATGAAAGCAACAGACTTAGACCCCTCTAGTATGACTATTAAGGCTTATGATGACAGTAAAAGGGGAGTTGAGGGTACCTTTGTGGCTATGGTCAAGGTAGGACCGATTGAAGATGAGGTTGAGTTCACATTACTGGACATCCCGGCTACTTTCGCCTTATTGTTGGGAGACCTTGGTTAACAAACTTGGGGGCGTGCCTTCCACTTTGCATCAGATGATCAAGTTCCCGTATATGGAGAATTTGTTACCATCCGGGCTGAGTTAGATAATGTCGTGGCTGCCTTGGAGATACAACCTTTCACGAGGTTTCAGGTGTCAGCTACTTTTGAGGAGTGGGTGGATCCTAGGGTGGCTAGGATTATGGAGAAAATGAAGTTTGAGCCGGGTAAAGGTTCACAATTACCAGATTTCAGAGGACAGACTACTCGGAAGGGTTTGGGGTATAAGTCTGATGAAGAAAAGCCAAAGGTCAAGAAAAAGGGTCTGAAACTGATGGAATGTTTTGTGAAAGCTTCAGGATATCAAGGGGAGCCTGAACTTGTGGAAGTTAATGGAATTGTGGTACCTGGATTTGAGATCTTCCAGGATATGTTGGGTAAGAAGCTGATAGTTGAAGAAATTTTGAAGAAAGAATAAGAGAATTGGGAGGAAGAACTGATGAAGTTGGAGAGCCTTACTCTAGGAGAGGACAAAAAGCCTGAGGAAGACCTGATTGCAGAGGAAGAAGTGTCTATAGATGATGAAGACATTTACCTTCCTGATTTGTTTGAATGTACTTCCGCATTATCCAATAATAAAGACATCTCTTTTGCTTACTTGTCTGAGTCATTTCTATTTACACTGCACGAATCAAGCATATTTGACATCAGTTCAGCCAGAACTATTGCATTTAACTTGGGTACACTTGAGAACCCCAAGGAAATTCTGATTGCAAGTGAAGTAACCTCCGAATAGAGGGAGAAACTAGAAGAAGTGTTGGTCAGATATGCCAAAGTGTTTGCTTGGTCCTATGAGGACATGCCTGGGGTAGACAGAAACATTGCCCAGCACATGATACCAACTTATCCGAATATGAGGCTAGTAAAACAGAAACTCCGACGGATGAGACCAGAATGGGCTGAGAAAGTCAGAGAGGAAGTTAAGAAACATATAGATGTGGGGTTCTTGGAAGTAGTAAAATATCCCGAGTGGTTGGCTAATATAGTACCGGTGCCGAAGAAAGATAGGAAGGTCAGAATGTGTGTAGACTACAGAGATCTCAACAAGGCTTGTCCGAAAGATGATTTTCCTCTGCCGCATATAGATGTTCTGGTTGATAGTGCGGCTTTATCTGCTATGTATTCATTTGCAGATGGATTTTCAGGTTACAATCAGGTTCTCATGGCTGAGGAAGACAAACATAAGACTGACTGCATTGTTACTGAGTGTGGTACTTATTGTTACAAGGTTATGCCGTTTGGGCTTAAGAATGCGGGGGCTACTTATCAGCAGATGGCCACTACATTTTTCCACGACTTGATGCACAGAGAGATTGAGGTGTATGTAGATGACATGATGGTGAAATCAGAGACAAGAGTTGGGCATATTGAAGCACTGGAAAGGTTCCTTCAGAGAGTTGACAGATACAACCTGCGGCTTATCCCAAGAAATATGTGTTTGGGGTGACATCAGGGAATTGCTTGGTCATACAGTGGGAATGGGCGGAATAGAGGTAGACTCCGAGAAGATCAAGGCAATCACAGAAATGCCTGCACCGAAGACAGAAAAAAAAAAGTCAAAGCATTCTTGGGAAAGATTCAGTACATCAGTCGGTTCATTTCCAAGTTGACATCAGTATGTGAGCCTATCTTCAAACTGTTGAGAAAAGATCAGCCAGTGAGATGGAATGAACAGTGTCAGATAGCCTTCGACAAGATCAGAGAATACTTGGTAAAGCCTCCTCTATTGAAACCTCCGAGACCGGGCAGACCTTTGATATTGTATTTGGCTATAGAATCAGTAGCACTGGGGGCAATGATGGTACAGGCTGATGAGACAGGGGTAGAACATGCAGTCTATTATCTGAGTAAGACGATGCTCCCGTATGAGGCTCGGTATCAAGAAGTTGAGAAGATCTGTCTTGCAGTGGTATGGGCTTCCAGAAAATTGTGGCATTATTTCCAGTCATACAAGATCCAGATAGTGGCCAAGGAAAATCCTCTAAAATATCTTCATTCGGTGCCTTCGCTAGTGGGAAAATTGGGCAGATGGTTGGTATTGCTGACAGAGTTTGACATTGAGTATCTCACCTCCAAAGTGATCAAAGGGCGAGCCAGTAGCAGAGTTTTCTGGCATTGCAACCTGTTGAGGGGGATCAGTATAAGTTTGAATTTCCAGACAAAGAGATCCAAGCAATAACAGTTCAGAGATGGAAGATGTATTTTGACGGAGCGGTGAATTACAAGGGAGCCGGAATTGGGATCGTGATAGTAACCCCCGAGGGAGAGACTTTACCTTTGGCCAAGAGGTTGACATTCAGAGCGACTAATAACATAGCCGAGTATGAAGCATGTGCTTTTGGTTTGACAGCATTGATAGCCTTGAAGGCCGGGAGTGTGGAAGTCTACGGAGACTCTATGTTGGTGGTCCAGCAGATGCGAGGAGAATGGGAATTGAAAGAAGTGTTGGGGTTGGTGCTCAGAGCGCCAATTCCCGGTTGTATTTCTGTTAAATACTTATGTAAAACATTATTATTATGATAATATATTGCGTTTCTATAATATAATCTATCTTTCTATATGGTAAAGACGTAATGACCCGAGAATGATTAGTCATGATACAGTTGCCAAAAGCGTCGCAACGGACATTGAGAAGTATCATGACGTTGTCATTCTCAGACAGTTCCTGGTCAAGGTTTACACTACTTGGTCAGTATAGTAAACCCGTTGAGACCGGTACATGTCGTATACTGGAATATATGATTCCAATGGTTTCTCAATGAACCATTAGTCTTGGAGACTAGTATAGACGTGTAGGTGTTTATAGCGAATAAACACTGAACGACTCACCAAAGATTCTTAATGGAGGTACACCAGCGTCAATAAGAATCTTCTTGGGTTGAGTAGCACTTGTGATTCCTAGACTTGAGATGCCATTGTGGGCACATGAGACATATTCTACACTTAGACGGCAGTCATGTCACCGATCTATTTAGATCAGACCTCCGCCTGTTCGTTGGGTGTAGACAGATCCTCAGGGTGTCCTATGTGTATCAAGATAGGATCCGTCAGTTATGTGTATCAGAGCATAGGTAGTCCATATGATTAGCAATCAGATAAAACCATGGGCCCGTGGTAAAGTTTAGAAGCTACTTCTAACATTCTTTTTGAGATTGCTAATGGAATAGTCGACTGGATAATCCCGATAGAGATTTGACGTTTACATCTATATCTCTGGGATTTATCCGGATACCTGTGACGGAGGAATTATACATTTGCCATGACCTCGACCTGTATGGTTCAGCGAGATTATCCGTGATCGTCATAATCTACGGGTGGATAGATTATGGACACGAAATTAGATTCGTGACGGATATACCTAAATCTAGAGAGTCTCAATAATGAAACATACTCGTAGAGCACTAGAGCAAATTAATAAATAATATTGATTATTTATAAAGTCGTTTAAGGTTAAACGCAAGATACGTGCTAAAGAGACTAGATAGTCATTTATTTAATTATTGTGTATTTACATTTAATACTTGATTAATTTAAATACACATTAATTAATAGTCAAAATGAGTCATTTGACTTATTTCCTAAATGAATATATGTTTTTAATATTTAATGTAAATATTATACATATATTTAATATATTTGTATTTGATTAATTAATTAATTATTTAATTGTTAAATGATTAAATTAATTAAAATATAAATATCTTACAGTAGGATATTTAAAGTAAATGATGTTAGTTGCCTTTGTTGACTTAAATAAATATCTAATAAAGTTGTTATTAAGATATTTATGCAAGTTGACCAAATTAGCTTGAAATGAAAATGAAATTACATGTCTTATATTTTGTATATGTGAAATTCGGCCAAGGCCTTATTGTTACCTTTATATTGATTTTCATTTCACTTTACACTTAACTAATACACTTTAAACAAAAGAAACTCCATTGAAGAAACTAAAGAAAGTTTGAGAAAAGAAAGATAAATCAAAGAAAGCTTGGAATTTTAGTAAGTTTTTCAAACTTGCTATTAGAGAGGAAATTGTTCCTTAGGTTCTAGGCTTCAACATGTGATGTTCTTAGATTATTTCTTTCTTTATTTCTTTGTGTTTTTGTTGATGGAAGTTGATAGAAGTGTTGAGCATGTATGGTGAAGGAAGGTTGTGACTATTGTAGTTGTAACTTTCTTTTAAGGTTTTTGGAAACCATGTTGCTAATCTAGAGTTATTGACCACTCTTAAATGACCTAGATTTGATCTTGAGTTGTTTCATTGTGTTGAGACATGGATTGGATGAAGAATGATGATTAAAGTAATTGATTTAAACTATTTGGTCTAATTTGTCCAATTTGAGGAAATTGAAAAATTAGGGTTCATGACCAATTCCAAATTTCGGGGTTTTTCAATATGTTGTGTATTTGGATGTGTATATGATGCATATAAAGTTCATGTTGATTGGATTACATCTTGATGTGTTTTGATGCATGAATGACAAAAGGCACAAAATGCACCCTTAGGAGGCATTCGGCCAAGTGAGTAGATTTTGGGGT
>SKCR01001924.1:0-14272 GCA_019454045.1 Zanthoxylum bungeanum | reverse complement strand
GAACGGGAAAGAAACCGGGTTTCACATTCCTGAATATTTGGGAATGCTAGGCATTGTTTGATGATACCAAACTAAAACCCAAAAAGATAAATGCCAATTGTAGGTTATCCTAGGGAAACCATAAGTATAGTACTTATACACCTCACAAGAGAACAATTAGATTGTTGCTCACCATGCGGTTTTCGTAAGAGGAATACTGAAATGCAGTCGTAAGTGGGAGGATAGTATAACTCGATGAAATCGGAGTAATACTGTTCAAGGCACCGAATCTTAATGGAACATAAATAGTCATCAAGGATGCAACTATCACCAGTAATCTTCGAATACACAAGAACCGCGTAGGTCGGAGAGAATTAGAAAACAACCTGGGGTATGGGTTTCTGATCTCACCTCATAAAGATGTCTATCTTATTGAGGAATACCAACTGACTACGTATAAGGAAGTGATACAAGGTATCGACTCCCTATTATGGAAAAGTGCCATGAGTCCGAGGTGGATTCCATGTATATCAACCAGTTTGGATACTAGTTGATGTACCACAAGGCATTGTGCCTGTTGGTACTATATAAGTCTTCAAGGAAGACGTACATGGATGGCAACATACCAACGTATAAAGTGTTGAGTTTCAATCAAGTCCCAAAAATCATCAATCATGCATAAAAACGAGTTGAATACAACCAAGGAGTAAGGCGGAATTCATACTCACATTGATGGGTTTTGATGAAATGAAGAATACAGGCCTTCAAGCTTCTCAAACTCGCGGTAATGGAGCTCCTTGTGCTGCTGGACTGCTCGGTTTTTGTCCTTCTTGTCTCTCCAAGATTCAGCCATGGATGGACTCCATGGAAGCTCCAAGCTTCAAGCTTTTCCATGCTCATAAATTCGTTTCCCTATCACCATAATATAACCTATGTGTGTGCTAGCACTACTCTTCTTCATTTGCTTCTCAAAATTTCGGTCAAACCAGAAAATTTTGTGAAGAAATCGGTTGAAGCCGTGAGAGGGAGAAGAGAGAAAGATGACGGGTTTTGGCTCCAAAAGCCTAAAACCGTGAATCACATGTGAAGAGAGAGAGAGTTATTCTTTGTATATCATTTTTTTATCTTTTATTTACCAAGTAATATAAATAAAATATATACAAAACTTTTAATTAAAAAGTCAAAAGCAAAAGTAAAAAGCTTTCAACTTTTCACCCATCACTTCTACTTTTTACATCAAGTCACTTCACTTTAATAAAGTGACAACATATCATATCACATCACTCAAAGTGACAAGTGATTTGACAATTGACGCGACTAACGATTTGACGCTTGATGCGACTTGCGTACCGCGCTCGAATTCGAAATACGAATGCGCTCGCAATCACTCTCGGGCTCGGGTTCGCTAATTCCAAATTAACGATTTTTCCGTCGCGTCGTAATTAAATGATTATGCCTAGCGAATTCACTATTCACGTCGCTAATGAATTAATTCTAAATTAATTCGTTCGCCCGAATTAAAATCTAATTTTAATTCCGCGTCGAAATCCAATTTCTTATAATATATCGAATATATTATTTTATCGATTAATTCCAAATTAATCGTTCTCTCTCTTTAACGATATTTTATCCGAGATAAAATATCTCCGTAATTAATCCCAGATTAATTTTCTCTTTCTAGAAATTAATCTTCTCTCTCTACTAATTAATCACAGATTAATTATAGTGCGAGTCATACATCATGGTGAATCTTCAGGAAGCGACCCATGAGATCTCGGATATGTTGGCAGTAAATACGGTCGTCGGATTATCCGAACACGTAAGCACCTCGTACTACGTTTATACCGATTTACAAGACAAGGTTGGCTTCTAGCAAAGCGCCATGCCTACCCAATTCTCCAGAAATATTCTTACAGGAATATATAGATCTGTATCAAGCGTAGTATACCGTAGTATTGTGTATATCGGCCCAGTATCGGATAGTCACGTGCTAGGGCTGGGGCTGGATAAGTGTCTGCCCCGTCCGAAGCACATGTCGGATGTCTGGTAACTAGTCTCTATAATCGGATATTCATGACCTGGTCACAATATCCTGATTGGTTGCGCAACACTTAAGTGCACTAATACCCTATCCTGCGTGACATCATCTCCAATATGACTGAAGTGATACTTCCGTCTTGACATCACACCCAATACACTACGACTCTCTGATAAACCCAGAAGTGGTGTACGCAAAACCGGTTAAAGCCATGTACCACCAAGACCAAAGTCTATCGATTATCGTAAGTATTAGCGATGCAAGTCTCATGTAAGACTATACACACCTACCTTGATTTCGGCCTCCCATAAACACATAGTCATAATACCAATGGGATTCCGAGATGGGTCTATCCAGAGCGAAGCTGTTTCCCGTACCATCGGTGAAACACGACCTCCTATCGCACTTGCATAAGTATCCAACACTTATATATATGAGAACTATGCCGTTGTGCCCTCACAACGCGCACAAGTGCAATACTAGCCTATTCCGCATTATCGATGTCCTGTCTCGATAATACTCCGGCTAGGGATATTTAATGATTAATCCTTCGGGGATTGATTACTGTCTCATATCATTCTCAATCCAGGAACTAATCATATGGACCTCTCTTCATTTATACATTTATGGTGATCTAATCACAAATGATGAGAGTGCAATTTCCTTGTCACATAGTTAATTTGTACAACAACACCGTGATCTTTACAAATAGTGACGATATGGGTCATTTTGTCCAACAATCTCCCACTTGGCACATAGCCAGTCACTCGAGTGTCTAACCCCGAACTATGTACGGTTCGCTCAAATTACTGAGGAAAGGTTTTCGTCAGCGGATTTGCATGATTTTCGTCTAACGCGATTTACACGATCATCACATCGCCACGATGTATGATCCGAACGAATCAGATGATATATAGAAGTATTATCTGGATCGTCGATGAGACCATTAATTCTTTAGCCTGTGCTGGCACCTAGCTCAGCCGCTAACAGAACTAAATCTAATCTAATTAGATTTATTATCGATCCAAATGGCTTCTATTGCTGCCTCAGCTGCAGCAATAATCGGCATTTGTTGTTAATTCGGCAACAATTATCTTGCTCGGAAGATTTCCAGCTTACTGTCCCGTTATTCAATCTTTATATTACCGCAGTTTTTAATTGTTTGGAAACTTGCAGCAGTGATCCCAGTCACTTCAAGTTCTCCATCTCCATAGTTTAGACAACATCTTTAGTTCTCTCAGATACCTAACAGATGTTCTTAATCTTCAATCCAGGACTATCACTTGGATTGACCCGATTGTGACTCCATATGCTCGAAGCGTATGAGACACCAATACAAGTACATTTTAAATGTACAATTTCCAGAGTGTTAACAACTCCAAATCTATCCCTGTAGATCTTTATTCCTTGAATAAAGGTTGTTACTCCCCAGAATTCTACGGAGAATTCTATGAAAGCCAAGCTTTCACCGATTGTTTTATGGGAATTTAATTATCAGTGCTCTCCCACTAACCCCTTATATACACAAGAATCATTTCGTTTTGAATTAAATCATACTCCATTATGATTACATCAAAACGATAATTCCTAGAACCTATGCTTGCTTCAATCCAAACATGGATCGAATAACCTGCAAACCTTGTTTGTCGGTTATACAAAATCGTCAGGATGTTGCAAGCATCCTCCAAAGGTTTCCTTTTCAGGAAAGCGATTTGATCTGCAACTGACACATTTCATAAATGAAATATGCAGTTATCAACAAGCATCTTCAAAATGGATTTACCATAGCAACAGGTAAAAGGTTGAACCGTATTAACACAATGTTGATAACGATACCTTTCCGTCAAAAGCCCAGCTTTGTACGTTGGTATGTTGCCTTCCATGTATTCTTCCTTGAAGACGTTTAATGTACCAATAGGCACAATGCCTTATGGTACAACACACTAGTATCCAAAATAGTTGTTAAACATGGAATCCATTTCGGATTCATGGCACTTTGCCATAATAGGGAGTCGATACCTCGTATCACTTCCTCAAAACGTAGTCGGCGGATATACCTTCATAAGATTGACATCTTTATGAGGTTAGATCAGAAACCCATACCCTATGTTGTTTTCTGACTCTATCCGATCTACGAGTGTCTTGTGTATTGAAGATTAATGGTATAGATTCATCATAGATGAACTATTTGTGTTCCATTAGGAATAGGTGCCTTGAATAGTATTACTCCGATTTTCATCGAGTATACTATCCTCCCACTGGACCACTGCATATCGGTATTCCTCTCAGGAAAAAAACGCATGGTGAGCAACAATCACATTGTTCTCATGTGAGATTTACAAGTACTATACTTATGGTTTCCTTTAGGATAACCAATATTGGCACTTATCCAATTTGGGTCCTAGTTTGGTATCATCCAAACGTTATGCCTGGCATACCCAAATTGTCAGGAATGAGAAACCCGGTTTCTTTCCCGTTCATATCTAATATGTAATCTATCAAACAGATTATATGGAACCTCTTCTAAATAAGTTATTGCACTGTTAAAACTTATCCGTTGAAAGAAATGGTAGCTCAGAGCGACTCCATGATTAGCCCTTATCATGTCTAACATGATTTCGTTTAATCCGTTCGGGCACACAGTCACTTTGACGTGTTCCGGGAGGAGTCCTCATTTGAAAGAATATTATACTCTTTCAAGTATATAAGAAACTTACTGCTTAAGTATTTCCATTACGGTCTTACCGTGACGGTATAATACTATAGTCGATCTGTTTGTTCATTTCGTGTCGAAACTGTAAAAGTTTCTGATATGTGTTCTTCAAAAGAAAACACATAATCATAATGTGATGCCACATCCGTATAGGTCACGAAAATATTCATGTTCACCTCTAGCCTAGCTAGATATGGGCCCACTTACTTCACCATGAATAGGGCTAACAGGTCGGTGGCCCTTATACTATTACCAAGTAAATAGTATTTTAGGTACTTTACCTCAATAAATAGATTCGCAGACCTTATTTGAATAGTCACATCAGCCTAGTACCCACTCTTCAAAAGTGTGGATATACGAGTCTTGTATAATGTGTCCCAGACAACAATGCCACAAATAAGTCTCTATTGATCAAATCAATTTGAGCTATTATTTGTCATTTTATATGTTTGAGATTTTAATTATATTCAAAATATAAATTCTGTTATTCACATCTAATGTGTTTATCTCAGTATCATCTTTATATAATGAAACACTTAGTGTTCTAGAATATAAAGGTTTATCCACAATGGATTAAGCACTGATATAGAGATAATGTCTCTAGTCAAACTAGTTACATTATAAACAGTTCCTAATTTAAAGTATATACCCAAAGGGTAGTTCCTAAACTTAGGTATCTACGGTCGAAACAACGACTTTCGTCCCGTTTCCGATTCGCAGAGCAATCTCAGCTTGAAGTCAGTATCCTGCTCAAAGCAGATTCTGAACATCAATACATATATTTTATGTACCACACTAAGTATTTAAAATCTAATTTCAATACTAGCTGTGAACATAACTAAGACAAACATTTTTAAAGTAAGAGCCTTGCCCTTTCTTTAATTCCTTCGTGTCTTCCATATCCAAATGGTAGTCACTTTGGGATATGTCAATTATCCTTTTCAATATTTCAGAAACCTTAGGCCAAGCCTTGGGTTTTTTTTAGAATATCGAAACGATGTGCACCTCATGCTACATGCCCAATTGCAAACTTTGACTTTATCTCCTCTAGAATAGTCAATTAATTCTCCAGAATTATAAAATTGCAATTTTAATACTTCTTAAATCTAAAATTAGATTTATGACAAGTATATTAAATTAAGCATTAAAGTCATCATCACATAAATCTTCCAAAGATTTTATGCTCTACTTATTTTGCTTAATTTGGGGGCGTAAGGTGTAATAAGTTATTTTATCAAATAAAGTAACCTATTATTTATTCCCAATTTGAAAATTAAATCATTTAAAATATTTAATCCCAGATTATATTTTAAATATCCAACTTTTCAATTTTATCTTGATTACAATAGTCCAACTATTTAATCAACGATTAGTGGTACTATATATATTATAATGATTATAATAGTCAAACTATATAATCAAAATATATACAAATTAATTAACTTCAATACATTGATTACTATAATCCAATTATAAAATCAACTGTAAACTTAAATTAATTAATTCAAATATATTGATTAATATAATCCAATTATATATAATCAAGTATAATACAGTCCAACTGTTTATTAAAACAACAATTTAAATATTAGTCCACTAACATTTAATCTAATGACGAATAATTTAAATGAGCGCGTATGGCGAGTAATTGAACGAATATTGCAAATTCAATTCTTGCCTCCCACTATTTTTCGTCGAGCCTCCAACCCTCTGTCGAGTACTAGGGAAACCGTGTTTCCTAGTGGGCTAGGATCCCGTTAAATATCACACAATCTTGACTTTGGCCAACAAATTGTATGATAATTAACTAGGTAGATCTCTAAGATCAATTGGATCTCATCCAACTCCTAGATCCAGTAGGTGGACATCCAAGTCCCAAACATATATCTTATATATGCCTATATCATCGAATGTATACCCTAACCTTTTTCCTCTGAATCAACTAGGCCTTGGCTTTGGCACAACAAACCTAGTGATCCCAGTTAAGCGCGGACCCATTGACATGGAAGCTTCGTAATCAATGTCAATGGACAAGAACTGGTCTTGACTTTGGCCAACAAACACAACTTGGACACGACACCGATATGGAAAAAAGCCTCGTGATTAAAAACATCTTCAACGGACAAGGGCTTGACTTTGGCCAACAACCCCTGCCAATCTCGATCTTGAGTAAGAATCACTCAATGGAAGGAAAATAAACGTTTGATATTTACAAGGTTTTTCGCGTGCAAATTGGCTACCAATTTTATTATCTTTGTTAAGGTCTCATCATCATACACCCTTAAACATGCATTCTAAACACATAATAAAGCGCATATGATAAAATAATAATGATATGCGGATGGATATTTTACACATTGATCCTAGATCAAATCTCTCATTTCTCTCTCTCTCCCGCTAGCACAATATTTCTTCTACCCGTTACACTACACTTCTAAAGAAACCTCATTTACATGGAGGGGAATAGGTGAGAAGAGAATACAAAGAAATATGAGATAAGGCTGGACACGCAGGTCCAATTAATAAATCAAATTTATTACAACAATTTCTAAAATCGCCCCACCCTTCTAATATCCATCCGATATACATTATTCAAACATCACAACCATGTATTCATACAAGCATGTTATCAATCAATCAAATTTTATCTTGTAATTAGTGATCATCCAATGTTCAAACAAAGATTTGATTTTGTTCGAGTCAACTCTCGTATTGCGAACACGTACTCAAAGTACGATTTCTCAAATAAAATTAAATTACATGATTAAATCCAATTTAATACGTATTTAATTCTAATTCATTATTTAATTCCAAATTAAATATTACACTTTATAAAATAAACCTTTACGACTTAAATTCCAAATTTAATCGTTACGGGTCTCAAAGCCCGATTAATATCCAATATTAATTTAATTAAGTCTAATGGGCTTTTAATTAATTTCTTGAGGCGTGGACTTTTGGTCAACTCGGGTCAAACCCGCAACCAAAGTCCAATCCGGGAGTTACCCCATAAGCCCATAAATTAATTTAGGCCCATTAGGCCCAATTAAACGTAAAGGTTCATTAGTCGCATTTGGGCCTTTTGGAAGGGGTTTTGGGCCTAATTGGATCCAACCAATTTTGGCCTAAACCAACTTTGTACAACAAAGTCCAATAAACCCAATAACAACTTTGAAAGCCCAATAATTTAATTCCAAAAATTCCAAATTTTCCAATTAAATTACCTAAAGTGTATAGCATTATTAATTGCCCAAATCAAAGTTTCCAAAACATCAAATTTGTCCAATTAATCATGCTTAACATCAATTATCATGTCCAACATAATTAAATCAAATCAAACCCAATTCATGCTTCAAGTGTCTCGGCCAAAGAGGGAATTATGCCCAAATCAAATTCAATCCAATGAACCAAATTAAACATAAATTCAACATCCCCAAATGATTTGCAAGTCATCCAATGAACAAAAAATCAAAAAACAAGACAATTTTAGGGATCATTTTTTCGGCCATCACAAGCAAATGGGGGAAAATTGTTCCAAACACTTTTTCATCAAATTGATCTAATCAATCATCAATTAAACAACATTCAAGCATTCTAAATCATCCAATTTCATTAAACATGCTCAAAATCAAGTTTACCAATTTGTCATGCCAAAATTTGGGGAAAAATGGATCCAACCAAATTTCATGAAATTGATTATGCACAACATCAATTCAACCTCATTCAAGCATACTATACTAAACAATTTAATCATTGATGCTCAAATTGAGTTTACCCAATTAAAGTTTTGGCCAACATTAAGCAAATTGGGGAAAATCAATCCAATTAATTTTTCATCAAATTGATTACATATAACTCTAATTTATTCATATACAAGCATTCTTAAACAAACAATTTGTTAAAATCATGCTTAAATCAAAACGCCCCAAATTTTGCTCAAGAACCCTAATTCGTTTTATGCAAGCAATAGCTCAAGATACCATTGTTGAGTTTCAATCAAGTCCCAAGAATCATCAATCATGCATAAAAACGAGTTGAATACAACCAAAGAGTAAGGCGGAATTCATACTCACATTGATCGGTTTTGATGAAATGAAGAATACAAGCCTTCAAGCTTCTCAAACTCGCGGTAATGGAGCTCCTTGTGCTGCTGGACTGCTCGGTTTTGGTCCTTCTTGTCTCTCCAAGATTCGGCCATGGATGGACTCCATGGAAGCTCCAAGCTTCAAGCTTTTCCATGCTCATAAATTCGTTTCCCTATCACCATAATATAACCCATGTGTGTGCTAGCACTACTCTTCTTCATTTGCTTCTCAAAATTTCGGTCAAACCAGAAAATTTTGTGAAGAAATCGGCTTGAAGCCATGAGAGGGAGAAGAGAGAAAGATGAAGGGTTTTGGCTCCAAAAGCCTAAAACCGTGAATCACATGTGAAGAGAGAGAGAGTTATTCTTTTGTATATCATTTTATTTATCTTTTATTTACCAAGTAATATAAATAAAATATATACAAAACTTTTAATTAAAAAGTCAAAAGCAAAAGTAAAAAGCTTTCAACTTTTCACCCATCACATATACTTTTTACATCAAGTCACTTCACTTTAATAAAGTGACAACATATCATATCACATCACTTAAAGTGACAAGTGATTTGACAATTGACGCGACTAACGATTTGACGCTTGATGCGACTTGCGTACCGCGCTCGAATTCGAAATGCGAATGCGCTCGCAATCACTCTCGGGCTCGGGTTCGCTAATTCCAAATTAACGATTTTTCCGTCGCGTCGTAATTAAATGATTACGCCTAGCGAATTCACTATTCACGTCGCTAACGAATTAATTGTAAATTAATTCGTTCGCCCGAATTAAAATCTAATTTTAATTCCGCGTCGAAATCCAATTTCTTATAATATATCGAATATATTATTTTATCGATTAATTCCAAATTAATCGTTCTCTCTATTTAACGATATTTTATCCGAGATAAAATATCTCCGTAATTAATCCCAGATTAATTTTCTCTTTCTAGAAATTAATCTTCTCTCTCTACTAATTAATCCCAGATTAATTATAGTGCGAGTCATACATCATCGGTGAATCTTCAGGAAGCGACCCATGAGATCTCCGGATATGTTGGCAGTAAATACGGTCGTCGGATTATCCGAACACGTAAGCACCTCGTACTACGTTTATACCGATTTACAAGACAAGGTTGGCTTCTAGCAAAGCGCCATGCCTACCCAATTCTCCAGAAATATTCTTACAGGAATATATAGATCTGTATCAAGCGTAGTATACCGTAGTATTGTGTATATCGGCCCAGTATCGGATAGTCACGTGCTAGGGCTGGGGCTGGATAAATGTCTGCCCCGTCCGAAGCACATGTCGGATGTCTGGTAACTAGTCTCTATAATCGGATATTCATGACCTGGTCACAATATCCTGATTGGTTGCGCAACGCTTAAGAGAACTAATACCATATCCTGCGTGACATCATCTCCAATATGACTGAAGTGATACTTCCGTCTTGACAACACACCCAATACACTACGACTCTCTGATAAACCCAGAAGTGGTGTACGCAGAACCGGTTAAAGCCTTGTACCGCCAAGACCAAAGTCTATCGATTATCGTAAGTATTAGCGATGCAAGTCTCAGGTTAAGACTATACACACCTACCTTGATTTCGGCCTCCCATAGACACATAGTCATAATACCAATGGGATTCTGAGGGGTCTATCCAGAGCGAAGCTGTTTCCCGTACCATCGGTGAAACACGACCTCCTATCGCACTTACATAAGTATCCAACACTTATATATATGAGAACCATGCCGTTGTGCCCTCACAACGCGCACAAGTGCAATACTAGCCTATTCCGCATTATCGATGTCCTGTCTCGATAATACTCCGGCTAGGGATATTTAATGATTAATCCTTCGGGGATTGATACTGTCTCATATCATTCTCAATCCAGGAACTAATCATATGGACCTCTCTTCATTTATACATTTATGGTGATCTAATCACAAATGATGAGAGTGCAATTTCCTTGTCACATAGTTAATTTGTACAACAACATCGTGATCTGTACAAATAGTGACGATATGGGTCATTTTGTCCAACAATCTCCCACTTGGAACATAGCCAGTCACTCGAGTGTCTAACACCCGAACTATGTACGGTTCGCTCAAATTGCTGAGGAAAGGTTTTCGTCAGCGGATTTGCATGATTATCGTCTAACGCGATTTACACGATCATCACATCGCCACGATGTATGATCCGAACGAATCAGATGAATATAGAAGTATATATCTGGATCGTCGATGAGACCATTAATTCTTTAGCCTGTGCTGGCACCTAGCTCAGCCGCTAACAGAACTAAATCTAATCTAATTAGATTTATTATCGATCCAAATGGCTTCTATTGCTGCCTCAGCTGCAGCAATAATCCGCATTTGTTGTTAATTCGGCAACAATTATCTTGCTCGGAAGATTTCCAGCTTACTGTCCCGTTATTCAAACTTTATAGTACCGCAGTTTTTAATTGTTTGGAAACTTGCAGCAGTGATCCCAGTCACTTCAAGTTCTCCATCTCTATAGTTTAAGACAACATCTTTAGTTCTCTCAGATACTAACAGATGTTCTTAATCTTCAATCCAGTGACTATCACTTGGATTGACCCGATTGTGACTCCATATGCTCGAAGCGTATGAGACACCAATACGTGAATAGTGATTTCGCTAGGCGTAATCATTTAATTACGACGCAATGGAAAATTCGTTAATTTAGAATTAGCGAACCCGAGCCCGGGATTATTTGCGAGCGCATTCGCATTTCGAATTCGAGTGCGGCACGCAAGTCAAATCAAGCGTCAAATCACTAGTCACATCAAGCGTCAAATCACATGTCACTTTGAGTGATGTGACAATTTGATTGATTGATTTGAGTGATTGATGTGGTAGTTGAAAAGCATTAAAGGCATTTGCTTTTTGACTTTTGCTTTTTGATTTTTGGTAAATGGAAAATGCTTTTTGTATTTTTTTTTGTTTTTGGAAAATAAAAATAAATATTTAAGTATAACATTTTCCTTCTCTCTCTACTCACTTTTACGTTCTCTCATCTCCATCTCTTTCCTTCATTTTTCCTTCACGGTTTGGAACCGTATTCCATCTCATTTTTCTGGTTTTGAACGCATGAAGAATATAACAAAAGGAAGAAGAGAAGTGCTAGCACACACATGGGTTTATACTATGGTGATAGGGAAATAAACTCTAGAGCTTGGAACCATTTTGGAGCTTGAAGCTTGGATCTTCCATAGAGTCTTCCATGGCCGATTTTGGAGCAACAAAACAGACCCCAACCGAGCACTACAGCAGCTCAAAGAGCTCACTGCCGAGCTTCAACAAGGAAGAAGAAATGGATTTTGTTCTTCGCATCCAAAACCGTTCAATGGGAGTTATGTTTCCGCCTTACTCCTTTGATGTATTCATGCGTTTTCTTGCTTGATTTCATGATCTTGGGACCTAATTAGAAACCAACAAGTCCATGGGGAACTAATCAGAGATTAAATGAATCGCCACATAGTATAAGACATTGGGAATGATTTAAGGCTACACTACACCTTTTGCAAAATCCGACCTTAAACCAGTTTGGAATGATCCCTCACTGATGCAAGTATAATATTCATACTTAAAAGAGGATTCAAATGTCTTATAATGTATAAATCACACATGAACAATTTATGTTGCATATAATTACACAAGGCAGTTTATATTTCATGTGGTAGCCAATGAAGCCAATAATAAAACATCATAATTAATGAATAAAATAACTTGTCTGGATATATCTTAGATTCAATTGGATATGTATATTGTCACTATATGCCCGGATAGACATACTCGATGCCTGGCCAGATTTACTACGTAAACCACAAATCCCATAACGTAAAATTACGCATAACAGCGAATAACATTAACATATCACGTCATGCTTGAAACCAGTATTCATAAAGCGCGGGATCATGCATAGCAGCATAATAACGAAATTATAATGACAACATGAAATAATCAGTATTAATAAAGCAATAAGAAAAAATGACACACGTAAACATTTCCAAGTAGTATGTGGAGTTGTATCCCAAGTGTAAACCATACTACCGTCTATTCGGAATCGGCTATGAAATTTACGTATCGGTTTCCAATCTATATGCCACAAGGAAACAAGTACGCGGTTAGATGTAGTCAGTTCATACGGCCGGAGTTACAATGTGATAAAATATATGTCCGGTTGGATATACGGCGTTTGTTCAGTAAACTAAAACATGAAACGAAAGGTTTAGGGGCTCTCCAATCTTCTTTTAGAGTGTAGCTTGGTTCCAAGAATGCCTCTGAAAGCTTAGTCTAGTTGCCGAATTTCTTACTAGAGTTGGGAAATTTAGGGTTTGGTGTTTACTGTTTATAGGTTCTAAAATATTTGATCCAAAGTCCCCCTAACAGTGTATTGTGATGTTTTTTTTTTTTATAGTGTTTAGGGTTTGGCTAACAAGCAAATAATTTCTTTTGTTAAGGAAATCAGTTAAGAAGAAAAGTGGGGTTAAGAAGGAAATAGATTGAATCATTTTATAAAATTAGAAATTCGATGTATATCTGGCCTGACTTGGTTGATGTCCAGTTAGATATGACTTTGATGGCTGGTCGTACATTTGTAGGTCACATGAAGGGTCTAGAATTACATGACATGTCCCATTTGCTCTAGTACAAGTGAGAGATTATTGAAATATATGCCCTAGATTTTCATGGAATGTAAATGAAGTTATTTGTTATGAAATAAAAGATTCATTATTCATTTATCAAAATATTTGATTTAAATTGATATTATAAATTATCTTGTTTACCTTTGATTACTTATGTACCTCCAGACTTAGTGTATGGGTGTCATACACAAGAGTATTTAAGTCTGAAGTTAGTAATCTAAAATAGTCCATAGAAAGCAAACAAAGCATATACTTTATTTATTATTTATCTATAGTTACGGTCCATTCTATAATTGTATGGCGACCTTGATTCGAGATCGTCCATATGGTGACATGAGAATGAAGACACATTATATGATGTTAACATATAGGATTGGACCCAAATAGGAATGAGTTTCTTATAATATTCCTTAAATGAAGAAATTCATTTCAATCTATTAGATGGTCATATATGGATTGATCTGAATCCTGAGTGTACTACGAACTCTTGCATGGCAGGCTATGTCCTATGATTTACAAAGGTGAGGTTGGTGTAGCAATACTGACCATTAGCTATATACTTTTGGGACATGGTTTGATGTATAGCTGGGGACATTTTACATAGACATAGAGTTCACTCCAGCCAAAAGTAGATGAATATATTCCTTAAGGGTTGATTCAGTACTTGAATTATTAGAGCGCTCAAGTCTTTCTATTGCAAATAGAAAGATTAATATTCATAATAGTTATGAATAAATCTTTCATTAGAGAATCAATGGTACTTAAGGTAAATAAATAATTAGTGGGGTA
>SKCR01001923.1:0-14456 GCA_019454045.1 Zanthoxylum bungeanum | reverse complement strand
TGGCCTCCAAGGATTCGGCTTCAAGCTTCAAGAATCAAGTTCCAAGCTTCATCAAACGATTCCAAGCTCATGGGTGGACTTCCCTATCACATTCGCATGTCTCTAAGAGTGATAGCTCTCAAGAAATTTGCCACAAATTTCCCACACTTGCTTCCCTTGCTCACGATTTTTAGGCAAAAACCAGTGAAGAAATTTTCAGCCCCTTGGGCGTGTAGAGATGAGAGAAAAGAGAGGAGAGATGATCATTTTTGGTTGGTAAGGATTTATGTATCTAATACACAATTGATTTTCAAAAAATCAATTAATATTTTTACCAAAAAACAAGCCATAAATGCTTTCCATCAACTACACACATCACTTCCCATCAATCAATGAATAGTGACTGGTGTCAATCACTCAAAGTGAAAGACATCTATCACTTGATTGACGAATGATGTGACGCTAGATGCGACTAGCGATTTGACAATTGATTTAACTTGCGTGTCGCACTCGAATTCGAAATGCGAATGCGCTCGCAAATAATCCCGGGCTCGGGTTCGTTAATTCCAAATTAACGAATTTTCCGTTGCGACGTAATTAAATCTAATTTAATTAAATAATCATGCCAAGCATAAATACTATTCACGTTGCTAACGAATTAATTCTAAATTAACTCGTTCGCCCGAATTAAAATCTAATTTTAATTTCGCGTCAAAATCCAATTTCGTTTAATATATCGAATATATTAATTAATCGATTAATTCCAAATTAATCATTATCTCTCTTTAATTGATATTTTATCCTAGATAAAATATCTCCGCAATTAATCCCATATTAATTTTCTCTCTCATCATTAATTAATCCCAGAGTAATAAAAGTGCGAGTCATACTTTATCGGTGAATCTTCGGGAAGGGACCCATGAGATCCCTGGATATGTTGGCAGTAAATTCGGTCATCGGACTATCCGAACACGTAAGTACCTAATACTACATTTGTATTGATTTACAAGACAAGGTTGGCTTCTAGGAAAGCGCCATGCCTACCCAATTCTCCAGAAATATCCTTACAGGAATAAAGGATCTATATCAGGCGTAGTATATGTAGTATTGCGTATTTCGATCCAGTATCGGATGATCACATGCAAGGCCTGGGGCTGGTACAGTGTCTGCCCCGTATGAAGCATATATCGGATTACGAGAAACTAGTCTCTTTAATATCGAATAATCATGACCAAGTCATATTATCCCGACGGTTGCAACCTTTTTAGAGAACCAGTTATGTATCCCTACGCGATCATCATCTCCATATGACTGGAGTGACACTTCCATCTTGACATCACAACCAACACACTATGATTCTTGATATAACTAGAAGAGGCGTACACAGAAACCGGTTAAAGCCCTGGATGACCAAAACCAAAGTATATTGATTGTCGCATGTATTAGCGGTGCAAGTCTCAAGTTAAGACCAAATACACCTACCCTGATTTCGGACTTCCATAGACACATAGTCATACTACCAATGGAATTCCGAGTGGGTCTATCCAGAGCGAAGCTGTTTCTCGTACCATCGGTAAACACAACCTCCTATTACACTTGCATGAGTATTCTATACCCAAATATATGATAACTATGCCGTTGTGCCCTCACAACGCGCACTAGTGTAATACTAGTCTTTTACATATTTATCGATGTCCAATCTCGATAATACTCTGACTAGGGATATTTAATGATTTATCCTTCGTGGATTGATACTGTCTCATATCATTCTCAATCCACGAAAAAATCACAGGGACCTCCTATCATTTATATATCTTGGTGATCTAATCACAAATGATAAGAGTGCAATCTCCTTTGTCACATAGTTAATTTGTACAACAACACCATGATCTGTACAAATAGTGACGCTATGGCTCATAATTGTCCAACACTGAGTTGTCTACGTATTTAGAGATCAAATCCAAATACTATGAGACAACCGCAAGCACTACACTTATAAAAAAAACTTCTAATCTATAAGGTCACTTCCCAACTTCATAAGTCAATACTTCATAAGTTGTAACTGATTCCACTAGTTCAGTAGAATCAACGGTGACACTCCCACTGCATCTTTTCTGACTTTATATGACGTAGACCTTCTAACGTCATAATTAGGATAAAAAATAATATGACCTTATTGTTGCAGACTAAATTCTCCATGAATAAGAAAATCATTCTTAATATCTCAAAGATCACAAAGAACATGTTTCAAGAGCAATCATATGGTCTGTAGAATATCAAAATATCTCATAAAAATTACAATTAAATTGATATCTTTAATCACACATTATATAGTATTAATTATGCTATCATCATATGATGCATAAGATTAACAAGACATTCCAATCAATCTCTCTTTCGAGAAAGGAATCATCCTTTACGAAAGATGAATACTATATATATAAAAGATACGTTAATTGTCAAACAATTATACTAACTGTCATACATATTGTCTTACTGTGTCCTTTTTAGATCATATCTAATACGCGACTAATGGGAGTATCTCGCCAGTCTCTTAGTTTTATATCATATATGAAACTTTATATCAAATATAACATAGACTACTCCCACTGTTTTCACGGAGAAAAGAAGACTTAAGTAAACGTTTTACTTCACTAATATCTCATTATTACTGTAATAATGATAATGTAGTTAGGATATGTTGGTCTCTAAGAACATCCCAAGATCATATAAATCAATGAAATCATGTGAATACGAAAGTAAGAATGGCGGAATCATACTTACAAAGAACGAATTTAGGATGTGTGTAGAACAAAAATTTGCCTTTGAGAAGTCCTCCAAGATCTCCTCTTTGAAGTGTTTAATCCAAGCTCCAAGCTTTGATTTGAGATTCCAAGCTCAAAGGTTGGTTTCCCTATCACCTTAAATGATTCCTTTGGTGTGCTAGCACTTAGAAAAAAATGCAACAATTCTTTATTGTTCTTGATGGAGCTCACGGCAATGGAGCTAAAATGGAGAGAGAAAGAGTTTTCTATTTTCTTTTGTTTTTGTTTTCTAAAAACTTATACCAAAAAGTCTCACAACATTTGGTATATGCTTTTCCAAAAAGCATAAAGCAAAATAGAGGGAAAATTTGGCATTCAATGCCTCCATCTACTCCCATCATTAATAACGACTAGTTGTCAATCACAAAAAGGTTACATGACTTCCATCACTAAAGTGACAGGCGATGTGACTTGTGGGCCCCACTTAAATTCAAAATCCGAGTGGGCCCGCGAAAATATTTCGGGATCGGGTTCGCTAATTCCGAATTAACGAATTTTTTGGTGCGATGTAATTAAATCAAATTTAATTAAATAATTATGCCTAGCAAAATTACTATTCACGTCGCTCTCGAATTAATTATAAATTAATTCGTTTGCCCGTATTAAAATCCAATTTTAATTTCGCGTCGAAATCTAATTTCGTTTAATATATCGAATATATTATTTTATTGATTAATTCCGAATTAATCGTTTTCTCTATTCAAATAGTATTTTATCCTAGATAAAATCTCTCCGTAATTAATCCCAAATTAATTATTTTCGAATTATACGTCATCGGTGAATCTTCGGGAAGTGACCCATAAGATCCCTAGATATATTGGCAGTAAATCCGGTTGTCGGACAATCCGAACACGTATTTACCTCGTACTACGTTTTTACCGATTTACGAGACATGGTTGGCTTCTAGCAAAGCACCGTACCTACCCAATTCTCCAGAAATATTCTTAAAGGAATATATAATATATGTCAGGCGTAGTATACATAGTATTGCGTATTGCGATCCAGTATCGGATGTCACATGCAAGGCCTGGGGCTGGAATAGTGTCTGCCCGTACGAAGCATATATCAGATAACAAGCAACTAGTCTCTTTAATCGGATAATCATGACCTTGTCATATTATCCCGATGGTTACAACCAGTTAGAGTACTAGTTCTGTATCCATGCGTGATCATCATCTCCATATAACTGAAGTGATACTTCTGTCTTGACATCACACCCAATACACTACGATTCTCAATAAACCTAGAAGAGGCTTACACAAAACCTGTTAATGTCCTGGACGACAAAAACCAAAGCGTATTGATTGTCGCAAGTACTAGCGATGCAAGTTTCAGGTTAAAACCAAACACACCTACCCTGATGCGGATTCTCATAGACACATAGTCATACTACCAATGGGATTCCGTGGGGTCTATCAGAGCGAAGCTGTTTCCGTACCATCGGTAAACACAACCTCCTATCACATTTGCATAAGTATCCAATACTTAAATATATGAGAACTATGCTGTTACGCTTCCATAACACGCACAAGTGCAATACTAGTCTATTCTCGCATTATCGATGTCCAGTTTCGATAATACTACGACTAGGGATATTTAATGATTAAACCTTATGGATTGATACTGTCTCATATCTAGTAATCCGGAACTAATCATAAGGACTTTTATCATTTATATATTTAAGTAATCAAATTACAAAATGATAAAATGCAATTTCCATTGTACATAGTTAATTTGTACAAAACCACAATGTCTTTTACAAATAGTGACGCTAAGGGTCATAATTGTCAACAATCTCCCACTTGGCCTATAGCCAGTCACTCAAGCATCTAACACCTGAACTATGTATATGTCGCTCAAACTTTTGCTGAGGAATACTTTCGTCAGCGGATCTGCAATGTTGTCCTCTGATGCGACCTTCTCGATCTTCACATCATCTCACGAATCAGATGGAAACGTTGAAGAACATGCTTGGATCGTTGATGAGACCGCGGTTCCTTAGCCTGCGCTATAGCCCCGTTATTGTCACAATACAATGGAACGAGCTCAGCTGCTAACGGAACTACTCCTAATCCAATTAGGAATTTACGGATCCAAACTGCCTCTTTTGCTGCTTCAGCTGCAGCAATGTACTCTGCTTCTGTTGTTGAATCGGCAACAGTCTCTTGCTTGGAAGATTTCCATCTTACTACTCCGTTATTCAAACAAAATGTGTACCCGGATTGCGACTTGCAGTCGTCTTTATAGGTTTTCAAACTTGCATCGGTATACCCAGTTACCTCAAGTTCTCCATCTCCATAGATTAAGAAAGCATCCTTAGTTCGTCTAAGATACTTTAGGATATTCTTAACCGCCATCCAGTGACCATCACCTCGATCGGCCTGATAGCAACTACACATGCTCAAAGCATACGAGACATCAGATCGCGTACATATCATGGCATACATGATCGATCCGACTGCCGAGGCAAACGGATCCGACTCATGTTGTCTCTCTCATCTTGAGTTTTAGGACATATGTCCTTTGATAGATTGACGCCATGTGACACAGGCAACAGTCCCTGTTTGGACTGATCCATGTTGGATCTCTTCAACACTTTGTCAATGTACGTGATCTGGGAGAGTCCAAGCAGCTTTCTAGAACTATCTCCGATAGATCTTTATTCCCAGAATAAAGGCTGCTTCTCCAAGATCCTTCATGGAGAATTTTATGAAAGCCAAGCTTTCACCGTTGTTAACATGGGAATGTCATTGCCAATAAGCAATACATCATCAATGTAAAGGACAATGAATGTCAGTGCGCTCCCACTAACTTTCTTATATACACAAAGATCATACTCATTTTGAAGGAAATCATATTCTTTTAAGATATCATCAAAACGTTGGTTCCAAGAACGCAATGCTTGCTTCAATCCATAAATGGATCGATTTAACCTACAAACCTTGTTTCAAGTCTTGGTATGACAAAACCATCAGGTTGTTGCATATAAACATCCTCCAAAAGGTTTCCGTTAAAGAAAGCAGTTTTGACGTCCATCTGCCATATCTTGTAATCGAAATATAAGCAATAGCAAGCATTATCCGAATGGATTTGATCATGGCAACGAGTGAAAAATTTCGTCGTAATCGACACCATGTCGTTGACGATACCCTATCGCTACAAGCCTAGCTTTGTATGTTTCCATCCATGTCGGTCTTCCTCTTGAAGACCCATTTGCAACCAATAGGCTTTACGCCTTCTGGTGTATCAACCAGTGTCCAAACTTGGTTGGTGTACATGGAATCCATTTTGGAATTCATGGCATCTTGCCATAAACCAGAGTCTATAACTTGTATCGCTTCCTCATACATAGTCGGCTCATTTTCCTCAATAAGATTAATATCCACATGAGGTGAGATCAGAAACCCATACCTCTCAGGTTATTTTCTGACTCTCTCCGACCTACGCGGTCCTTGTGTATTCGAAGATTGTGGTACAGTCTCATCCCTGATGAACTGTTCATGTTCCGTTAATGATTCTATACCAGGAACAGTATCACTCCGATTTTCATCGAGTTCTACTTTCCTTCCCCCACTATTCATTGCATTTAGGAATTCATTCTCAAGGAAAACCGCATGTAGAGCAATAGATACTTTGTTCTCTTATGGGTGATAGAAGTAATATCCTTTGGTTCCCTAGGATATCCTACAAATATGCATTTATCCGATTTGGGTTCAAGTTTGGTACCTTCCAAACGTTTGACGTATGGCCAGCAAACCCCAAATCTTCAGGAATGAGAAACCCGGTTTCTTTCCTGTCCATATCTCATATGGAGTCTGTTGAACAGACTTTGACGGAACCTTATTCAAAATAAGTACTGCACTGTTCAATGCATATCCCCATAAGGAAATAGGTAGCTCTATGCGACTCATCATAGACCTTACCATGTCTAACAAAGTTCGGTTTCTTCGTACGGACACACCGTTTAATTACGGTGTTCTTGGAGGAATCCATTGTGAAAAATATCATATTCTTTCAAGTAATCGAGAAAATCATTGCTCAAGTATTCGCCACCACGGTCCGACCGTAATGTCTTAATACTTTTACGGTCTGTTTTTCTACTTCGTGTCGAAACTCTTTGAATTTCTCAAAGGTTTCCGACTTGTTTCTCATAAGATACACATAACCATAACGCGATGCATCATCTGTAAAGGTTACGAAGTACTCATATCCACATCTAGCCTGGCTAGACATGGGCCCACATAAGTCACTATGAACGAGGGCTAACAGTTTGGTGGCACGTGCACCTTTACCGCTGAAAGGTGATTTATGTATTTTGCCTAATAAACAAGATTCGCAGACGTCATATAAATTTGGATCAAATCCGTCCAAGTACCCACTCTTCGAAAGTGTGGATATGCGAGTCTTGTTAATGTGTCCCAGACGACTATAGGCATTGCGTTTTTGCATGTAAGTCCATATAAGGTATACCCGTAACGGGTTAAACTTAGATATAGAGATAATGTTTCTAGTCAAACTATGTACATTTTAACAGTTTCCTAATATAGGCACATACCTAAAGGGTAGTTCCTAAACTTAGGTTTCTACGATTAAAACAATGACTTTCGTCCCGTTTTCGACTCGCAGGGGGATCTCAACTGAAGTCAGTCTCTAATAATCAACAGATTCTGCACATCAGTACATATTTGTGTACCACATCTAGTATCAAAAATCCAATTTTGAAACCAGTAGCGAACATGTCTATGACAAACATACTTGAAGCCGAGCCTTGCCTCGCCTTCTCTTCCTTCATATCTTTGTCCATACGGCAGTCACGCTTCAGTGACACCGTTTTCCATATTTTAGGCAGACATCTTGGGATATGTCTTTTGTCTTCCAAGAAGACTGTGATGATTTTGCCTTTGCCCTTTTAGAAGCTCTAGCTCTGCCTCCTTGAGCATATCCATCAACTTTCCAAGATTTTACTCTTAGTTCATAATGAACCTGCCCCAACTTTCAGGTAGAGACTATAAGATCAAATCTTTGGTAGTCTCGGCTGTTGGATAATATGACCCATAGCGTCACTATTTGTACAGATCATAGTGTTGTTGTACAAATTAACTATGTGACAAGGAAATTGCACTCTCATCATTTGATTAGATCACCTTAGATATATAAATGAAGAGAGGTCCATATGATTAGTTCCTGGATTAAGATGATATGAGACAGTATCAGTCCACGAAGGATTAATCATTAAATATCCCTAGTCGTAGTATTATCGAGACTGGACATCGATAATGCGGAATAGACTAGTATTGCACTTGTGCGCGTTGTGAGGGCACAACAGCATAGTTCTCATATATTAAGTATAGGATACTTATGCAAGTGCGATAGGAGGTTGTGTTTCAGCGATGGTACGGGAACAGCTTCGCTCTGGATAGACCCCTCGGAATCCCATTGGTTTTATGACTATGTGTCTATGGGAGTCCGACATCAGGGTAGTTGTATTTGGTCTTAACTTGAGACTTGCACCGCTAATGCTTACGACAATCAATATACTTTAGTTGAGGTCGTCCAGGGCTGTAACAGGTTCTGTGTACGCCAATGCTTGGTATATTGAGAATCGTAGAGTATTGGGTGTGATGTCAAGACGGAAGTATCACTCCAGTCATAGTGGAGATGATGTCACACAGGATACGGTATTAGTGCTCTTAAGTGCTGGCCGGCCATCGGGATATCATGACAAGGTCATGTATATCCGATTATAGAGACCAGTTACCAGACATCCGACATGTGCTTCGGACGGGGCAGACACTTATCCAGCCCCAGCCCTAGCACGTGACTATCCGATACTGGACCGATATACATGATACTTGGTATACTACGCTTGATATAGATCTTAAATATTCTTAGATGAATATGACCGGAGAATTGGGTAGACTTCGTGCTTTGCTAGAAGCCGATCTTGTCTCGTAAATCGGTAGAACGTAGTACTTGGTACATACGTGATTCGGATACTCCGACGACCGTATTTACTTCCAACATATCCGGGGATCTCATGGGTCGCTTCCCGATAATGCACTGATGACGCATAACTCGCACTCATTAATAATCTGGGATTATATAGAAGAGAGAGAAAATTAATCTAGGATTAATTACGGAGATATTTTATCTGGGATAAAATATCGTCTAAAGAGAGAGAATGATTAATTTTGAATTAATCGGTAAATTAATATATTCGATATATTAAACGAAATTAGATTTCGACGCGGAATTAAAATTAGATTTTAATTCGGGCAAACGAATTAATTTAGAATTAATTCGTTAGAGACGTGAATAGTGAATTCACTAGGCGTAATCATTTAATTACGACGCAACGGAAAACTCGCTAATTGGGAATTAGCGAACCCGAGCCCGAATGTGAATGCGAGTGCGGCGACGCAAGTCACATCAAGCGTCAAATCATTCGTCACATCAAGCGTCAAATCAAAAGTCACTTTGAGTGATGTGATTGATTGATGTGATTGAGTTGATTGATTGATAGACACACATCAAGTCACTTTGATAAAGTGACATTGAATAGTGATGGGTGTTGTTGGAATAGTGTTGGTGGTTGAGAGAGCCATTACCATTTACTTTATTTGATAAATTAAAATGATAAATGATTATTAATTTTTTGGAAAAATATATAAAGCATTTTTGTAATTCATTTTACAACTTAACCATTACACAACTCCTTCATTTTCTTCTCTCTTTCTCACGCCCAAAAGGGCTGTTTTTCTTTCTTCTTCACAGCTCACTGCCGTGAGCTTCAAGGGAGGCAATGAGTGTGTTTTGTTGCAAAACACAAGTGCTAGCACACTTACGAGACTTGCGAAGGTGTTAGGGAGGTTCACCCATGAGGCGGGATCCGTTTGACGAAGCTTGGAGCTTAACGAAGGACCATCTTCACGCCCAAAACAGTGAGCAACATCAATGCAGTTCACGCCCTTTGCAGTGAGGATTTTCAAGTTTTGTTGCTTGCCGCGTCTCACAACCGATCAATGTGAGTATTCCGCTACCTCCGTTGATGTGTTCACACATGTATTTCATTGCTTGTTTGATCTTGGGACCTAGATATAAACCTAACATCGGCCACGTAGGTAATGCCCAGCTAACCTAGCTGATCGATGTCAGCAATCATCTGCGACACCCAGAAAAAGCTTCTTTTGCAATTAGTTCTTCTAAGATCTAAAAATATATCTATGAAGATCCTTCAATTTCAACATCATGGTTTACGGATCTAATCCTTAATTCTGACGAAGAAATTAGGGAGTTATTGCGCTAAGCATAACAGATTGAGCACTAAAGTTTTCATCACCATGAGTCTTCCAAAACTCACGCTCCACTATTTGCTCAACTCCGGGCTCAGGCCCGAGATGTCACTCTATCAAATAGAATAACTTCTCAGTTCCCAGGATTATGTTCTAAACGCTAATCTTTCAGTTATCTTGATTCCAATAGTCCAACTATCCAATCAACGATTTCGGGTAAAATATAATGATTACTATAGTCTAACTATATATAATCAACTATAATTTGATTGGCTAAATTCAAATATATTGATTACTATAATCCAATTATATAATCAACTATAAATGAAGTAGTTTGAATACAGTCCAACTGTTTAATTAAAACAACAATTAAATATTAGTCCAACTAATATATTTATTAATAAATAATGACGAAAAATGAAATGAGCGTGTATTGGCAAGTATCTAAACGAAATTACAAAATTATACTACTTGCCTCCTACTATTTTTCGGCGAGCCTCTAACCCTCTGTTGAGTACACGAGAAACCTAGTTTCCTAGTGGGCTAGGATCCTGTTAAATAACACACAACCTTGACTTTGGCCAACAAGGTGTATGATATTTAACTAGGTAGATCTCTAAGATCAATGGATTTCATCCAATTCCTAGATTCAGTAGGAGGACATCCAAGTCTGAACATATATCTAATATATGCCAATATATCCGATATATTCCCTAATATTTTTTCCTCTGAATCAACTAAGCCTTGGCTTTGGCACAACAAGCTTAATGATTCCAGTTAAGCGGGACCCATTGACCTTGGAAAGCTTCGTAATCGATGTCGATGGACAAGAAGTGATCTTGACTTTGGCCAACAAATCACAAAATGGACAAGACATGCGATATAGAACAAAGCCTTCATGATTCAAACACATCCGCGATGGACAAAGGTCTTGACTTTGGCCAACAAACCAGTGCCAATCTTGGATCTTGAGAATGAATCATTCAATGGAAGGAAAATGCTTAATATTTGTTGAGGGTTTTTTGCGTAATTGGCAACCAATTAATTATCTTTGATTAGGTCTCATCATACACCCTTATGCATGCATTCTAAAAGCATAATAAGGCACGGTAAATAAATTAATAATGATATGCGGATGGATATATAAAACATTTTGTTCCTAGAACAAATATGTCCCTTTCCTGTCCCCGGCTAGCACTATTCTTACTTCTACCCAATTAAATAACACTTCTAAAGAAACCTCATTTACTTTGAGGGGAATAGGTGAGAAGATAAATACAAAGAGTCAAGAGGTAATAGGCTGGACACGCAGGTCCAATTTAATAAATTCTAAATTTATTACAATAATTTCCAAAATTGCCCTCACCCATCTAATTTCCATCCGATATACATTATTCATACATCACATCCATGTATTCACATAAAGTATGTTATCAATCAATCTAATCCAAATAATTAATCTTTAATTAATGATCATCCAATGTTCAACAACGATTTGATTTGCGCGAGTCCAACTCGTTTTAAGAATAAGTACTCAAAGTACGTATTCTTGAATTATATCGGACTACAATATTAAATTCAATTTAATTCGTATTCAATACCAATTCTTTATTTATTCCCAATTAAATAATTACACTTTTTAATGTGCCTTTACGACTTAGATTCTAAATCTAATCTTAATGGGTCTCAAAGCCCAATTAACATCCAATGTCAATTTAATTAAAGTCCAGTGGGCTTTCAATTAATTTATAAAGGCATGGACTTTGGCAACCAAGGCCCAATAAGGAATCACCCTTTGCCAAAAATCAATTTAGGCCCATTAGGCCCAATCATCATATTTGGACTTTATGGAAATGGTTTTAGGCCCAATTGGATCCAACCAATTAACCTAAACCAAATTTGGCCCAACCAAGCCCATTATGCCCAAATACAACATTAATAGCCCAATTCCAAATTAAGCCTAGTTAATTAAATTCCAATATTCCCAATTGTTGAGTTTCTAAGGTCAAACCAAGATCGATTTAAGCGTAAAACATGTGAATACAACAAAGAAGTATGGCAGAATCATACTTACATTGATCAGATTTTGATGCGATGAACACAAAATCTTTTTGCTCCTCCATAAAGCTCTCGACAATGGCTCCCTTTTGTGTTCTCCAAGTTTCGGTCAAGCTCCAGGCTTGGGTATGGATTCCATGCCCATGGGTGGGTTTCCCTATCACCTTTGTATGACTCCTAATGTGTGCTAGCACATGTGAAAATTTGCAACAAATCTTCACATTTACTTTTTCCAACTCTCGGCATTGTCAAAAATGGAGAATGAGAGAATTTGGCCCGTGGCCGAATGGGAGAGAGAGAGATAAAGCGAAGTTGTGTTTGTGTGTTGTGTGTATGGTATTTGATTTTTTAAAAAAAATACCAATTCACTCCTTTCCAAAAAGGTACAAGGCAATTAAGCCTTCCAACAACTCACATCACTCATGAATAGTGACTGGCATCACATCACTCAAAGTGACAAGGCATCCATCACTTGAATGACTAATGATTTGACACTTGCTGTGACTTGTGGGCCGCACTTGATTCGAAATGCGAGTGGGACCGCAAACACTATCGGGCTCGAATTCGCTAATTTCGAATTAACGAATTTTCCGTTATGACGTAATTAAATCAAATTTAATTAAATAATTATGCCTAGCAAAATTGCTATTCACGTCCCTAACGAATTAATTCTAAATTAACTCATTCGCCCGAATTAAAATCTAATTTTAATTCCGCGTCGAAATCTAATTTCATATTATATCGAATATATTATTTTATCGATTAATTCCAAATTAATCGTTCTATCTTTTTAAATATATTTTATCCCATATAAAATATCTCCGTAATTAATCCTAGATTAATTTTCTCTCTTATCTAATTAATCCCAGATTAATTATGTGTGAGTCATACGTCATCGGTGAATCTTCGGGAAGCGACCCATGAGATCCCCGGATATGTTGGCAGTAAATCTGGTTATCGGACTGTCCGAACACGTACGTACCTAGTACTACGTTTTTACCGATTTACAAGACATGGTTGGCCTCTAGGAGAGTACCGTGCCTACCCAATTCTCTAGAAATATTCTTAAAGGAATATGTAATCTTTATCAGACATAGTATACGTAGTATTGCGTATTGCGATCCAGTATCGAATGTCGCGTGCTAGGGCTGAGGCTGGAATTGTGTCTGCCCCGTACGAAGCACATCTCAGATCTCTGGTAACTAGTCTTTATAATCGGATAAACATGACCTAGTCATAATATCCCGATAGTTGCAGCATATAAGAGTACCAGTTACGTATACTACGTGATCATCATCTCCACTATGACTGGAGTGATACTTCCATCTCGACATCACACCCAATACACTACGATTCTCAATATACCCAAAAGAGACGTACACAGAACCTATTAAAGCCCTGGACGACCAAAACCAAAGTATATTGATTGTCGCAAGTATTAGCGGTGCAAGTCTCAAGTTAAGATCAAATACACCTACCATGATTCGGACATCCATAGACACATAGTCATACTACCAATGGAATTCCGAGGGGTTTATCCAGAGCGAAGCTGTTTCCGTACCATCGGTAAACACAACCTCCTATTACACTTGCATGAGTATCCAATACCCAAATATATGAGAACTATGCCATTATGCTCCCACAATGCGCACAAGTGTAATACTAGTCTATTCAGCATTATCGATGTCCAATCTCGATAATACTACGACTAGGGAAATTTAATGATTAAAACTTTGTGGATTGATACTGTCTCATATCATCTGAATCCGGAAATAATCATAAGCACCTTTTATCATTTATATATCTTAGTAATCTAATTACAAATGATAAAAGAGCAATTTCCTTTGTCACATAGTTAATTTGTACAACAACACCATGATCTGTACAAATAGTGATGCTATGGGTCATAATTATCCAACAATCTCCTACTTGGCCTATAGCCAATCACTCAAGTGTCCTACACCCGAACTATGTACGGTTCGCTCAAACTTCTGCTGAGAAAATGCTTTCGTCAGCGGATTTACAGTGTTATCATCTGATGCGATTTATTCGATCATCACATCGCCATGATGTATGATTCGAACGAATCTGATGAATATTTGAAGTATATATCTGGATCGTTGTGTTAGTGTTCCTAGAACATGCCAAGGATCTAATAAGCATGAAAACATGTGATTAAGATCATTATAAGTTACGGAATATACTTACAACGAACAAATTTGAGCTTTTAAAATTTGAGTAGAAGATGATCTCCAAGATCCAACCTTTGAAGATTCTAAGCTTTGAGTTAGGAATGAAGATC
>SKCR01001922.1:0-14466 GCA_019454045.1 Zanthoxylum bungeanum | reverse complement strand
CACTAATTATGAGAGTAAGATATTTTAGGACAGATGGTCTTGGGAGTAGAAATCTCATTAATGTAAAGATATCTACCTGGAGAGATAGGGAACCGCCTCAGGATTTAGTATAAATTGAGGGATAAGGGCATTTAGAAGTGGGCTGGTTTTTCGAGAGAAAAGAATAGAAAAAGAACCAAAAAGCAGGATAAACACTGTTGAAAGTACTTGTAATTGTAAAATGCTCAGTCTCTGCAAACCGACCACACTCGGATTTGCCGAGCACATTGTCCATAATAAAAGATACTTGTTTGTGCCCGTAGACGTAGGCAGGATTACATCCGCCGAACCACGTAAAACTTCTGTGTGAATTAGTGAGCTTAACGTCTTCTACCAAAGTTTGCTTTTGGTTTCCCCCATAACCAAACAAATTTACTGTTGAAGGAAATGTGAAAATTCCGGGAGCAATATCCTTTCCACTATTGCCCTTGAGACGAAAACGAGCCGTCAACGTGTGTGTGTGTGTGTGTGTGTGTGTTAAATATTTTTAAGTTTTCTCATCGCATCATACGACACTTAATCTTTACAATTAATTTTTTTTGGTTACCTATTATAATAAGAAATATATTTTAATCTTCTATTAAAATAAAATAAAAATATATGTGTCACCTAATCTCTACACAATTAATATTTATGTTATAAAATTATAAAATTAAAATAATAAATTATTAACATAAGAAACCTATTACAATATAAAAACATAATCTTCTATTAAAATAATAAACTTAAATAGTAGTTGCCCGCAACATCTAGATAATTTTTTGGATTTTGGTATATTGTTATTTGTTATTTTATTTTGAATTATTTTTATAAGACTTTTATTTAATGATTTTTTTATTATTTGTTGTGCTTCAGATTGCAAACTCTAACTATTAGCTCTTACACAATAAATTTAAATTAGAAATATTACTATTTGATAACTAAGATAAACGAATTATACACAAATATTACGTGTAAGTAAATGATGAATGGTAAATCTATCACTATTTCCCACTCATTTAACCTAATATTTTGTATAGAATCTCGAGTTTTGTGAATATTTTGATGTGTTTTGTGTTATTTTGTAGATAAACAAAGTTTCAGGACATTCTGGAGGTGAAATGGAGCAAAACCAGATAAATTGGCGAAAAAGGGTCCAACGTCGCGATGCCCAGTGTGCGTCATTACTGCTAAAATGCGCCCAAGACACGTGGAACAATCATAGAAATTTGCTAATGTGCACCGTGCGCCGATCATGCTAACTTGCGTCGTGCCACGTGTCACCATCAGAGCCGATCTGCTAACGTGCACCGTGGCACGTGTCAGCATCCTACAGTGCCGACAATCGCCATCGCCACGTGTGCCACGTGTCATCCGACGTGTCGCCACGTGTCAGGCCACGTCATCCGGTCAATGGTCAACTCTTCCACGTGTCGTGCCACGTCATCGCCACGTCATCTGGTCAACCAAGTCAACATTTGCTAAAATTCGATGTGCCACGTGTCATCATCTGAGCGGATGTGCTAACGTGCGTTGTGCCACGTGTCGCAATCCTACGGTGTCGACAATCGCGATCGCCACGTCATGCCACATTAGCACAATCATTGGGTTGCAGCCGCCTACGTGTCACTGTTCCAGCGTCGCGACGCCAGAGGCTTCAGCGGCGCGACGCTGGAGGCTTACCGACCCCTATAAATTCAGCTCAGAATTTTGAATTCAAGGGTACTGTTCTCTCTGAATTCTCTGATGTAAATAGGAAGTTTTCTATTTAGTTCTTTTAATTACAGTTTTGTAATAGTAATAGTAATTACATTTTTTAATAGTAATAATTTTACTATTGTAATAGTAATAGTAATTTATTTTTATTTTTACTTTTTACTTTTTATAGTTTTACTATTCAACCATGAGGAGGTAACTTCCCGAGGTGAAATGTAATTATTTTACTATTACTATTTAGATTCATCTCCCTTAAATATAATATATTCACTATTTAAAATTTGACTTAAGAAGGATACCGCTATATTGGTCGGTTGGCTATTTATTATAAACTGGTTAAACTTGACTTAACAAGGATACCGCTATATTGGTCGGTTGGCTATTAAATTTATTTTACCGCCTATAAGGCTAGTTCATGGACAAATTTTACCGCCTTTATGGTTGGTTGGACTTAATTTGACTTAATCAGATTACCGCCTATATGGCTGGTTGGTTTTAATATCACAAGTGAACATGTTGACGGTGGATTTTGGTCTCAGGGTAATATAGGAATATCACCTCCGAGGGAATCCTCCTTCAACTGTGAATTTGTTTGGTTATGGGGAACCAAAGGCAAATTTAGCGGGAAACGAAAATATACCAATCAGACAAGGTGATTTAACGTGGTTCGGTGGATTTTTGGGATCCGACCTACGTCCACGGACAAGAACAGGATGGTACTCTTTTATTACTTAAATGCGCTTCTCAGCCCTCTTTGTTCTTTACAAATCAGAACTTTATGACTCTAATCTCTCACTCTTGTGATGATTTTTAGATGTCCCTTTACACATGCCCTGCCCTCTTATTTATAATAACAGAAATTAGACTCCTTCTCCTACAAGGGTTCCCAGTTGAGTCAACTTTCTTCCGCCACAAGGTTTCCTAATTTCAAACTACCTTTACTTCCTTTGTCTTATCAAGATACTAATTCATCAATTCTCCCGTGAAAGCAGGATAATTTATCACTTTATCCGAGAAAATACAGCGCTCTGTCTTCCTGAACACGCCTCGCTATATGGTCGGTATTCATGAGGTCGGCCATGGCAACCTTCTATGCTGAGAGTGTCCTTGCCGACCTCTATAATGCTCGGTCATCTGAACCAAAGTGTTCGGCCTCACAGGATGTGGTCGGTATGACCATGAAGTGGTCGGTCTGACCATGAAGTGGTCGGTCTGACCATGAAGTGGTCGGTCTGACCATGAAGTCAACCAGAGAAAGATTTTACCCTTTTGTCCTTGTTGTGCTGGCTTAAATATTGTAGCGCCTAAAAACACCATCAACATCTGTCCCCTAGTTCTCGGTAACAACGAGTTTGTGAGTTGATGCCGGGAACTATATAAAAAAAAAAAATGGTGTGCTGATCGCTTTGCTGGTGGTCGCTCCAGAATGCAAAAAAGAATCTTCTTGCCGTTTCATTCATCTTTCCTCGAGACGCACAACCGTCATGTCTTCTTAAATGCCCATCAAATCAACTTTAGGGTTTCTTCTATCTTTTGACATTTGTCAAACATCCGCTGGGTTCCCGCTAAAACCGACGGTGATGTGTATCCCAGTCATGACTATAAGAGAACGAGGGTTTCACTGTTCCATTTTTTCGGCAATTTCTCCTTCTCTTCTGTAATAATTTTCTTTTTTAACGATTCCTTCAACTCCGTGTTCTCGGAACTTAATCGCGGTCTTCATCTTCTCTTTCGTCGCCGAGCACTTAAGGAACGAGCATCATCACAACGTACAACCTCTTGCTTCCGAGAAGAAAAAGTAAGTCTTCTGAGCGATCTTTCTTCTTTCGTTGTGTTGTGATTCTATTTGCTTATTTTGCTTAGGGAGAGACTTGTGGTTTCGTTGGGTCTTGCTTTAGGGCACTTCTTTAGAGATTCCATGTCTAGTTTAACACGGGCACCGTGGGTAGCTTCTCGTAGACTGATTCCTCCCCCTTCTCTGTTTTTCTGGGTGTCAGGGATGTCTGACAGTAATTCTTCCTCCGAAAGGCCTGCCAAAATTTCAACTCCCCCTGCTGAAGAGCTTTCCTCGGGCTCAGGGGCGCCCAGTGTAGAAGATCTCGACACTACCCCCACTCATTCTGAGGTCGAAAATGACTCCTATCATCAGAGGGTTCCTCGGAAGGACCCAGAGCCTGGAGAACTTGGGTCGTCGGCTCTGGATATGAACCGTCCTTCTAAGATAACCGAGGATGATCTGGCGCTATTGCGGCAACGATACAGCATCCCAATAGACATTGCTCTTGAAGTTCCCGGCCCAATGGATCGTGCCAGCCAGCCTGACGAGGGCTCGGTGGCACTTCTTCCTATTTTCTTCGAGTGTGGGCTGCGTCTGCCGATGCAACGTTATTTTGCTTGGATGCTTGCTGAGATGGAGATTGCCCCTTGCCAATTAAGCTTAAATAGCTGGAGGATTCTGGCTGGCATATACGTGGTTTGGCATCGGGCAGGTTTGGGTGAACCTTGCTTGGAGGAAGTGAAGAGGTTGTATCGTTTGAAATCCAACCCAAAGACTCATTATGGTTGGTATTACCTTTCTGCCTACGACAGCTCGTCCAATCTCGTCCAGAAACTTTCTGACTCTAACAAGAATTTCAAGGACTTTTGGTTCTGGGCTACTGGGGATTGGGGTCGGGTCCTGAGATCGTTTGAGGAGGATGTCTCGGTTCCAGACGTCTTCAGGGTTGGAGGTTAGGAGTCTAACACCCCTTCATTCTTTCTTTGTTCCCGTTCTCTAGTTTCTTTTAGGTCTTCTAACTTCTCTGGTTCCTCCCAGCTTGTTGGCGAGATGCTCCCAAGGTTTCTCATCAGGTTCGGAGGCGGGTGCACTGGGCTCGGGGGTACGCTGCTCATGGGAAGGAGTTGGTCAATGATGCGACTTTTGTCGATTCGGGCCTTATTCGGGCCGTCCCTCCGGAGGCCTCGGGTCGGATTGGTGGAGGTCTGCTGGATGTTTGTTTGTCTTCCTTGTTTGTTTATTTTGATGTCTCTCTTCCTTTTTCTTTTTCTGCTTATATGCTCTGGTCTTGATTTCTCTTTTTTGCTTTTGCCCCTTTTTTGTAGGCATGTCGAAGAGGCCAAAGTTCCTTGAAAAGTTGGCCGGTACCGTGAAGAAGGCCGGCCATGCTGAAACTTCCCAGGCACGGACCGATCTCGCTGAGAATATATCTCCTGGACAAGTCCAAGCGAGTGTTCGGGGACTATCATCACCTTCTGGCGTGCAATCATCAGGATCTGCTCACTTTGCCAGTCCGCCGAAACCTCTTAGGAAGAGGAGGCATCAGTTCGGGACCGAGGAGACCGAGTTGGCCCAGGAGGGAGAAGATGAGGGAGCTGCTCCAGTCAAGAGGAAGGACATTCGTAGGGGGAAGAAGTCCTCTGAAAGCTCCTCCAGGAAACGGAAGGGCCCTGTGGTCCTCGGGGTGGATGACTTGGGAGAGAGCATCCGGGAGGCTACTTCTCACTTAGTGCCGGCTTTTAATGAATTGGCCGAGGTGATTCCCCCGGGGGAGGTCTCGAGGTACGAGGATGTATCTCCCGAGGGTGTTGTGGCTGAGATGAGTTCTCAGATGGCGAAGGTTTTTTCACTCCCCTTCTCGGTTTTTTGGATCTTGGTTCTCTCTTTCTTGTGTTTGACTTCTTCCTCCCTTTTTTGTGTGCAGGCCAACTATCTTATGGCCAAGAACAAGGGTCTTCTTCTAACTCTGCTGTCCGAGGGCGGTCAGGCCCAGAGGCTCCAAAGTCGCCTCTCCGAAGTGGAGGCAAAGCTGGCTGACCGGGAGGAGGTGATCAAGAATCACGAGGCGGCCGCTGTTGAGAATTTCAAAACGAACAAGGCTCTCAAAGCAGCTGCTGTGCTAGAAAGGAAACTTGCTGACAGTACCCGGGAGGACCTGAAGGCTGCCCAATCCGAAATTGGGGTCTTGAGGGGGAAGGTAGCCAGTGCTGAGGCCAAATTGAAGAGCAAAGATGAGGAGGTTGCTCGGGCCCGGGACAGTCTTGAGAGGAAGAAAACTGAGCTTGAGGAGAGGGAGATTGATCTTGAGGAGAGAGAGATCGAGCTGGAAAAGAGAGAAGCTGATCTCGAGGCCGAGAAGGAGGCCATCCGTCTCGAGGGAGTTGGCGACTGTGCCGAGATGATACCGATGGTGCTGCCGAGCCTGAATATGGACCCTATCTACGCGGCCATCAGTTACTGTAAGGGGGATATTTCCGAGGAGGAGTTTCAGAAGTGGATTCCTCCTCCACCTGAGGAGGTGATGGATCCCGCCCCCATCTCGGTCGTTCCGGCTCCCGAGGTTCCTCTTGAAGAAGGATCGGAGGTTCCTGCCGCGGACGAGGACTGCCTTGAGATCTCTCCTCCTGATGCCGAGGTCGCAGCTCCTCCTCTTGATGCCGAGGTCGCAGCTCCTCCTCCTAATGCCGAGCCGCTCCTTCCGCCATTTGAGCTAATTGAGGAAGAAGTTCCTGCCCCTGCGCGGGATGAATGAGAAAGGGTGACCCTACCGGGGCCCTATGTACACTTTAACTCTTCTTGTAATAATATTACAACTTGTATTTATATACATTTATGCATTTGTGTCCATTTATTTCTTTCTTCTTTTTCTTTTTCTTTTATGCTTCTTGCCATCCTTGCAATTTTAAGGCCCATCAGGGGTCAGCACGAGTTAGAGGGGTCTGGATTGACCCTGGGAAGAGTGAGGCATTTTGACCCGGGGGAATGTTATGCCCCCGGTCCGGAGAGCTGACTTGGTGGGGGCGTAACTTGTCTCTGAGCTGAGCGCTCGACTTGGTTTCTGGGGGAATGTTACCTCCCCAGACCAAAGTGGCTGATTCGGTGGGACGTAACCCGACCCCGAGTTGTTTCAATGACTTGGATCTGGGGGAATATTACGTCCCCAGTCCAGCAGGCAGAATCGGTGGGACATCGCCCAACCCCGAGCTGTTTCAATCACTTGGATCTGGGGGAATGTTACGTCCCCAGTCCAGAAGGCAGACTCGGTGGGACGTTGCCCGACCCCGAGCTGTTTGAATCACATGGCCCTGGGGGAATGTTACGTCCCCAGTCCGAAGACAGACTCGGTGGGACATTGTCCGACCCCGAGCAGTTTCAATCACTTGGTCCTAGGGGAATGTTACGTCTCCAGTCCAAAGACAGACTCGGTGGGACATCGCCCGACCCCGAGCTGTTTCAATCACTTTGATCTGGGGGAATGTTACGTCCCCAGTCCAGAAGGCAGACTCGGTGGGACGTTGCCCGACCCCGAGCTGTTTGAATCACATGGCCCTGGGGGAATGTTACGTCCCCAGTCCGAAGACAGACTCGGTGGGACATTGTCCGACCCCGAGCAGTTTCAATCACTTGGCCCTGAGGGAATGTTACGTCCCCAGTCCAAAGACAGACTCGGTGGGAAATCGCCCGACCCCGAGCTGTTTCAATCAATTGGATCTGGGGGAATGTTACGTCCCCAGTCCAGAAGGCAGACTCGGTGGGACGTTGCCCGACCCCGAGCTGTTTGAATCACATGGCCCTGGGGGAATGTTACGTCCCCAGTCCGAAGACAGACTCGGTGGGACATTGTCCGACCCCGAGCAGTTTCAATCACTTGGCCCTGGGGGAATGTTACGTCCCCAGTCCAAAGACAGACTCGGTGGGACATCGCCCGACCCCGAGCTGTTTTAATCACTTGGATCTGGGGGAATGTTACGTCCCCAGTCCAGAAGGCAGACTCGGTGGGACGTTGCCCGACCCCGAGCTGTTTGAATCACATGGCCCTGGGGGAATGTTACGTCCCCAGTCCGAAGACAGACTCGGTGGGACATTGTCCGACCCCGAGCAGTTTCAATCACTTGGCCCTGGGGGAATGTTACGTCCCCAGTCCAAAGACAGACTCGGTGGGACATCGCCCGACCCCGAGCTGTTTTAATCACTTGGATCTGGGGGAATGTTACGTCCCCAGTCCAGAAGGCAGACTCGGTGGGACGTTGCCCGACCCCGAGCTGTTTGAATCACATGGCCCTGGGGGAATGTTACGTCCCCAGTCCGAAGACAGACTCGGTGGGACATTGTCCGACCCCGAGCAGTTTCAATCACTTGGCCCTGGGGGAATGTTACGTCCCCAGTCCAAAGACAGACTCGGTGGGATATCGCCCGACCCCGAGCTGTTTAAGTCACTTGGCCCTGGGGGAATGTTACGTCCCCAGTCCAAAGACAGACTCGGTGGGACATCGCCCGACCCCGAGCTGTTTAAGTCACTTGGCCCTGGGGGAATGTTACGTCCCCAGTCCAAAAACAGACTCGGTGGGACATCGCCCGACCCCGAGCTGTTTAAGTCACTTGGCCCTGGGGGAATGTTACGTCCTCAGTCCAAAGACAGACTCGGTGGGACATCGCCCGACCCCGAGCTGTTTAAGTCACTTGGCCCTGGGGGAATGTTACGTCCCCAGTCCAAAGAAACCGACTCGGTGGGACGTAACCCGACCCCGAGCTAAGTAAATAAGCGGCCTCAGCGGAACGAAATCCAGCCCCGATCCGTCGTTTTTTGAATTTAAATGATTTCGTAAAAAAAAAAGAATTTTTATTCATGTTCGGGGGCGGACCGCCCTTCTTACAACAGTTGTTCTGGTTCGATGTTTTGTCCGGTTTCTGCAAAAAAGAAAACGGAAGAAAGGAAAGTTGATCTTTATGGGAAGTACTTCCTTAACATCTCGGCGTTCCATGGTTTCTTCAATCTCTTGCCGTCCAGATGCTCCAGGATGTAGGCCCCTGGTCTCACTATCTCGGTGATTTTGTAGGGTCCTTCCCATTTGGCACCTAACGAACCCTCTTCAGGTCGTCGGGTGTTCAGAGTCACTCTTCTCAGCACTAGATCGCCTGGCAGGAAGGAGCGGGTCCGAACTCTCCTGTTGTAGAATCGGGCCATTCTCTGTTGGTAGATGGCTGCTCTTATTGCTAACCGTTCTCTTTTTTCTTCGATCAGGTCGAGGTGATTTTTGATGAGTTCTTCGTTTCGTTCGTTCTCGTAGTGGTGGATCCTGTGGGTTGACATTCCGATTTCTGCCGGGATGACGGCCTCACATCCGTATGATATGGAGAAGGGTGTTTCTCCTGTTGAGTCCTTGAAGGTCGTTCGGTGTGCCCACAGCACCTCTGGTAGCTCCTCGACCCATAGGCTTTTGCTTGATCCGAGCCGAGCTTTCAGGTTTGACTTGATGGTTTTATTGGTGGCTTCAACCTGCCCGTTCGACTTGGGATGGGCCGGCGAGGCGAATTTTAAGGTTATCTGGAGGTCTTCGCAAAGTTTTCTGAATCCCCTGCTGTCGAATTGCTTTCCGTTGTCGGTGATGATTGCCTGGGGGATCCCGAACCGGCATATTATATTTTTCTTCAGGAATTCTGTGGCTTTCTTCTCCGAGATAGTGGACAACGGTTCCGCCTCTACCCATTTGGTAAAGTAGTCTATGGCTACGATTGCATATTTCGCCTGACCTCGTCCTTTCGGCATCGGCCCTATAATGTCTAGCCCCCACTGGGCGAAGGGCCAGGGGCTGGATATGGTGGTCAGCTGTTCTGCCGGCTGATGGTGGAGGTTGGCATTCTTTTGGCATCCCTCGCATTTCCGTGCTATCTTCACGCCATCCTCGTGCATGGTTGGCCAGTAAAATCCTTGTCTTAAGGCTTTGAAGGCGATCGATCTTCCCCCGGCGTGGCTTCCGCAGATGCCTGCGTGAATCTCCCTGAGCACGTAGTCTGCTTCTTCTGGTGCTAAGCATCTTAGGAGGGGTACGGTGTATCCTCTCCGGTAGAGTACTCCTCCAATTAGGGAAAACTTGGTACTCTTGAACTTCAGCTTCCTGGCCTCCTTTTTATCTTTAGGGGTTTCTCCTGTTTCCAGGTACCTCCTGATCGGTTGCATCCATGAATCTTTGTCTTCTTCTTCTAGTACATCCACCTCGGTCTCCCCTATGCTTCTTTCTTGGAGGTATATAAGAGGGATTAACCTGAGGTTTTCTGTCTTCATTGAAGAGGCAAGTCTGGCCAGGGAATCTGCTTCGCAGTTGTCTTCTCGTCCGACTTGTTCGAAGAGTACGTTTCCTACTTTCTCCACCCACTTCTTTACTTCGGCTAAGTAAGCTACCATGGCTGGTTCTCTGGCTTGAAAGTCTCCTTTCAGCTGTTGTATTGCTAGCTGAGAATCACTTCTGATTACTACATTGCGGACTCCTACTACCGTACACAGCCTTAGTCCGGCCAGTATCGCCTCGTACTCTGCTTCATTGTTCGTGGTTTTGAAGGCGAATTTGAGGGCGAGCAGTATTTCTTCTCCCTTTTCACTTTTTAGTGCTACCCCTGCTCCGTAGCCGTGCGAGCTCGCGGACCCGTCTACAGACATTTCCCACCTGTCTTCTTCTACGGCTAAGACCTGTGGTTCCGTGAGCTCTGCTATGAAGTCTGCTAAGGCCTGCCCTTTTATTGCTGTTCTTGGGAGGTAGGAGATGTCATGCTCGCTTATTTCCACTGACCACTTCATCAGCCTCCCTGAGGCCTCTGGTTTCTGCAAGATTTGTCTCAGGGGAAAATCCGTGTATACTTTGATCGGATGGGCTTGAAAGTAGGGTCGTAACTTCCGAGCTGTGGTGACCAGGGATAGGGCGACGAGTTCGTGTATGGGGTATCGAGTTTCTGCGTCCAGCAGGGCTTTACTGACGTAGTAAACTGGTTTCTGGACGTGGTCGGTCTCTTGTACTAGTGTCGAGCTCACTGCGTGCTTCGAGACGGCCAGGTATAGATACAGTGTCTCCCATGGGAGGGGTTTGGCTAGGAGAGGGGGCTGTGCCAGGTATTGTTTTAGGTGCTGGAAGGCTTCTTCGCACTCGGGTGTCCAGTCGACCCCTTTTTGAGCTTTCTTGATGACTTTGAAGAAATGATGGCACTTGTCGGTTGCTCGTGAGATGAACCGGTTGAGTGCGGCGATTCTTCCTGTAAGGCTTTGCACTTCCTTAACTGTCCGGGGAGACTTCAGGTCTAGCACGGCCTGTATTTTTTGCGGGTTTGCTTCAATGCCTCGCGGACTTACCATGTAGCCCAGGAATTTTCCCGAGGCTACCCCGAATGTGCACTTCTCTGGATTGAGCTTTAAATTGTGCTTCCTCAGGAGTTCGAAAGTTTTCTTCAGGTCGGCTACATGGTCTCTTGGTTCCTCGGACATTGTTATCATGTCGTCGACATATACCAGCATGGTCGTGCCGATGAGCGGTTTGAAGACTTTGTTCACCAGTCTCTGGAAAGTCACCCCTGCATTTTTCAATCCAAAAGGCATTACTTTATAGCAGTATAGCCCTTGGTCAGTAATAAAGGTGGTCTTCTCCTCATCTGCAGGGTGCATCTTGACTTGATTGTATCCTGAGAAGGCGTCCATGAAGCTTAGCAGCCCTTGGCAGGCGGTGGTATATACCAGTTGGTCTATATTTGGGAGGGGAAAGCTGTCTTTTGGACATGCTTTGTTGAGGTCGGTGAAATCTACGCACATTCTCCACTTTCCGTTAGACTTTTTCACCAGTACCACGTTGGACACCCATTCTAGGTATTTTACTTCTCGGATGAAGCCGGCTTTCAGCAATTTTTCCACCTCGGTTGATATTGCTCCGCATCGCTCCTGGTTGAATATTCTCCTCTTCTGTTTTACTGGTTTATGTAATGGGTTCACTGCTAAGCGATGGCTTATGAATTTTGGGTCGATTCCGGGCATGTCATCGTGTCCCCATGCAAAAACGTCGGGGTACTTTTGCAGGCATTCCAACAAGTCTTTTCTTAGGGCTTTGTCTAGACTTCCTCCTATTTTTATGTTCTTCTCTGGCCCGAACAATTTGACTTCTTCCAGCTCTTCGGCTGATCCGAGCCGTGCAGCTTTGTCGGGCCGATGAGCAGGGTTTTTCCTTGTATTTTCGTCATCCTCGTCTCTCTGTCTCTTCTTGATGCCTCTTTCCACGCATAGGGTTTCTCGCGAGAAAGTGGCGAAACAGCTGCGGGCTTTTTTCTGGCTCCCGCATACGATGCCGATCCCTTCCCGTGTGGGGAACTTCAATTTCAAGTAATGACAGGACATTGCGGCCTTGGTTTTCATCATGAAGGGGCGGCCGACAATGACTTGATAACTGCTCATGCAGTCTACTACGGTGAAGTTTATCATGAACGTTCGGGTTTTGGGGGCAGCCCCGATCGTCATTGCTAACTGAATTTTTCCCAGGGGGATGACTGTCGAACCCCCGAATCCGTACAGGGGGGTGCTGTCTTTGGTTAGGGCTGTGCATTCTACCCCTAGGTCCTCCAAAGTCTCTTTGGAAATTATGTCTACCGCGCTCCCAGGATCCACTAAGATTCGGTCCACTTCTGTGCCGCCGATCGTTGCTTTGATTATCAGTGCGTCATCGTGGGGGAAACTTACCCCCTGAGCGTCTTCATCGGTGAACATGATGGGTGTTGACCGATTTCCTTGGGGGTTTGGGATTCTTTCTGTTTTCAGCACCTCTGTTCCTCGTGCTCGGCTATAATTCTTTCTCGACCGATTGGAGTCCCCGGCCAGCGTTGCTCCTCCCGCGATGACGTTCACCCCTTGATTCCTTGCCCTTTGTCTGGCGACCATGATTTCGTGGTCGATGTAATTGTTCAGGTACCCGTTCCGGGCCAGGTCCTCCATTTGTTCCCGCAGATCCTTGCACTCATCGGTTGTGTGCCCTTTCAGGTTGTGATGTATGCAGTAGGACCTTTTGTTTTTTCTGTCTGGGGGAAACCTCCTGAGGTCTGGTTCTATCAAGAGACCTTTCTCCCGTATTTCCATGATGATTTCTCCTGGCGGCTTGCTTAAAGGGATATATGCCCCCTCTCGAACCACGTGGTTTACCTGAGTTGTGGGCCTCTTTCCTTGATCCTTCTGTGCCATTGGCTTGAATTCTTTGGGTCTTGGATTGAATTTCCGGAATTCTCTCTCCGGTCGCCGGTGGTCTTCCCTCCTTATTACCCTTTCTCTGGTGGTTGTCCCCCTCCGGGATACTTTTTCTTCGCCTTCTAGCAGGACGTACTTCCTGGCTATTTCCAGTGCGGTAGCGTAGTCTGGTGTCTCATGGATTCTCAGGTGGGTCCAGAGTTTTCCGACCCTTAGGGCCCCTTTCAGACTTTCCAGGGCCTCTTGGGATTCGTATCCTCCGACCTCGAGCACGGTGTTGTGGTACCTTTCAATGAAGCTCTTTAGTGTTTCGTCATCTCCCTGTTTCATGAGCCTTAGTTCTCCTATTGTCTTTTTAGGGGTGCAGGCTCCTTTGAAGTGTCGGATGAATGATTTTTTAAGTTGGGAGAAGCTCTGGATGCTCCCCGGGGCCAGACTTCTATACCATAGGATGGCAGGTCCACCCAAAGTTAAGGGAAATACTTTGCATACGGTGTCGCCCGTTACCCCCTGTACTTCCATCAAGAGGACAAAATTCTCAATGTGGGATTTTGGGTCGGAGTGGCCTTTGTATGGTGCTATGGTCGGCATGTTAAACCGCTTTGGGAAATGTGCTGTCCTTATTTCTTCCGTAAGGGGAGACCTCTCTTCCTCGCCTCCGGTGTCTCCTGTGCCGATCTTGAGGCCTTCTCCCCATCTGGTCATCTCTTTTCTTAACCAAGATTTTATTCCACGGGCTGTCCCCCCGTGTCGCCTTCTGTGTCCTTCTGTTCGTCTGTCGTTCCGGGTGTGGCGTTCCATAAGCTCGGAGGTCTCCTGCATGTCTTCGTTGTACTTTCTATCTTCCCTTTTGGAGTTGTAAAAACTGTCGGAGGAGGGGTCGGGTGTTTGTTCCTCCTCTTCTTCCCATGTGTCTTCTGATCGCGGCTCTCTTCCTACCACTTCAGATCTTATCCCATAAGGGCCTCTTTTCCTGGGTTCCTCGTCCTCGCTTACATCTGCTACTCTTTTCCCTTTTTCCCTTTCTTTCCTTTTCTGGCCGGCCCCGGTTTCAGGTTTCTCGTTGTCTGCTCCTCCCATTCTTTCTAGTCGATCCATCACAGTCCTCATGCTATCTTCCATTCTTTTCATCCAGTCCATTGCCGGACCTCCTGGTTGGTGATCTCCGTCTTCCGCCATTTGTCTTATCACGCGAGTTGCTTTTTGTGAAGTTCCCCACAGACGGCGCCAACTGTTGACGGTGGATTTTGGTCTCAGGGTAATATAGGAATATCACCTCCGAGGGAATCCTCCTTCAACTGTGAATTTGTTTGGTTATGGGGAACCAAAGGCAAATTTAGCGGGAAACGAAAATATACCAATCAGACAAGGTGATTTAACGTGGTTCGGTGGATTTTTGGGATCCGACCTACGTCCACGGACAAGAACAGGATGGTACTCTTTTATTACTTAAATGCGCTTCTCAAACCTCTTTGTTCTTTACAAATCAGAACTTTATGACTCTAATCTCTCACTCTTGTGATGATTTTTAGATGTCCCTTTACACATGCCCTGCCCTCTTATTTATAATAACAGAAATTAGACTCCTTCTCCTACAAGGGTTCCCAGTTGAGTCAACTTTCTTCCGCCACAAGGTTTCCTAATTTCAAACTACCTTTACTTCCTTTGTCTTATCAAGATACTAATTCATCAATTCTCCCGTGAAAGCAGGATAATTTATCACTTTATCCGAGAAAATACGGCGCTCTGT